>JABUQX010114675.1:37500-54201 GCA_015478945.1 Trachelipus rathkii | reverse complement strand
TCTCAGAGTGTTTTTTCAATATCTCACCTATTTGTTGTAATTTAAATTCCAGGAGTGTTTTCTTATTATTTTTTTTGTATGTACAGTGGCAGTTTTGAATGCATATTTCGACAATTCTAAAAAAAATAACTTTTTGTAATATTTTTTTAGTCCTTTTCGTATCATGGAAGCTGCAGATGTAATCTGATCCATTAAATCTACACTAGCCATATGATCTTTTTTATACTTTATGCATAGAGTAGGTTTAAGACATTCTTTACCAGCTACAATAACACGCTCCATAGAGCTATCACAGAGTGTGCTTAGCATGTTAACGTATTTTTTATCCCTCCATTTAAGATGCATGATTTTTCAAAAGAATTGCTCATAATTTTCTCCTTTTTTGAGCTTCTTACTGCACACCAGTGGTGACAATCCTTTTCTGTTAAATCGAACAGTGCCACCTGCATCAGTGGCTCTTGAAGTCAAAATTTTGAATAATTCGGGGGATGCATAAAAATTGTTCATTCCTATACAATATCCTTTATCGATGAGAGGTTCACATAAATTAAGAACAATTTTAGTAGACTTTGTCAGGTCATTCGGTAGGCCTGGAATACCACATGGATACTGAGTCTCCTTTCCTGTATATACCGCAATATTCCACACATATCCAGATTTAGCTTCGGCAAGTATGAAGCTCTTCATACCAAATCACGCTCGTTTTAAGGGAATATTCTCTTCCATCGTAGTCTTCCTTTCCATTGAAGGAAGAGCTTTGTCAATTGATATATTTTGTTCAGGGATATAATTTGTTTTAAATTTACTCACAAAGAGTTCCAGAATTTTTATAAACTTATACTGTGGATCATTTGAGTTTTCTTCAGACGAAAAATGTAAATATTTGAGAATTATCTTAAACCTATCTCTAGCAATTATTGTTCCAAAAATAAGAGTATGCAAAAGAGAATTTGTTGAATGGTAAAAATCTATATTAGGTTTCTGTATGATTCCTTGAAGAATAACTAGAGCAATAAACACCCTTATCTCCTCTTCATTTGTAAGCTTCCACAGAAGGTCACGACTTTTCCTTCTCATTTTTCCTGACCTACGTTTTTCTTCGATTACCTTTTCAGCATATTTGTTTGTCTCTTCAACTATAGTACAAATAATGTACCCTTCAAAGAACGATTAAAAAATCATTATAGGACTTTTTAGGTTCTTCTAAATGCATTTTGACACCAGAATTAGAAGAAAAAGGATAAAGACTTATGTCCACCAGAACAGAATCAGACCACTGGAAATCAACTTCGTCATCTTCACTATCAGATATCAATGGTATAGAATCATTATCATTATCAAAGTGATCATCATCACTAGGATCACTTTCACTATCCGACTTTTCAGATTCATCACACTCAATATCACTAAGAAATTCATCGTCAAGATCTAACTCACGAATGACCTTTGATAATTGCCTTGCAGTTAAGGGCCTATTATTATTTGCCGTTATTACAAGTACATATAATAAAGCCTAAAAATAATAGCACAATTATATATATATATATATATATATATATATATATATATATATATATATATATAAGATATATATATATATATATGATATATATATATATACTATATATATATATATATATATATATATATATATATGCGTCAGCTCTAGAAGAGCCACAATCGATATCTCAAAAACTACAAACAGCTACGGGAAAAGCGATACTTGCTGGAATGCTGGCTCAATTTTTAGTTGCGGAAAATGTAAAATAAAAGAAAAAATAAAAAAAAAAAATAAAAAAAAAATTCATATATCTCAAAAATACAATAGCTACAGCCGAAAAGGAATACTTTTGGAATCTCGTTAAAATTTTGCGATACGAAATTGTAAAAAAAAAAGTGTAAAAAAATAAAAAAATTATTTCGTTAATAATTATAGTAATATGATTAGAGAGGCTATTTAGAGCCCTTTTATTGGTTACTCGTTAAAATAAAATAGACTTTCTATTAAATCTGGCTTTTTTTTAACTAAAGAATACCCAAGGGTATACCGCACCGATGGCAGGAGTCGGTCTCTCGGCCTTCGGGGAACTACAGGGTAGTACTAATTCCCCTCCTCGGGGAGGGTCTCCGGAACCCCCGCTCTTTGGTTATTTGGGTGTCGCGGGGGTTCCTCCGCCCCTCCCCTACGGGGTATGGTAAACGTCCCCCCCCGTGCTCCCCCTCCGCCCGGGCCCCCCAATTTGCCTCTGTCATACCTTTACAACTATAATATTTAATATACTATGTCACAGCACCTCCCAAAAAAAATAGCCAATTTTTAAGTTTAATTTTTTTTTGTTTTCTTTTTTACATTTTTCTAAACCAAAATTTTACAAGGATTCCAAAAATGTATTTCATTTTCCTGTAGCTTTTGTAGTTTTCGAGATATGATTTTTTTTTTTTTTTTTTTTTTTTTTTTTTTTACAGTTTCCTAGGTAAAATTTTGCCAGGATTCCAGCAATGTATTCCTTTTCCCGGTAGCTGTTGTAGTTTTTGAGATATGGATTGTGGCTCTTCTAGAGGCTGGCATATATATATATATATATATATATATATATATATATATATATATATATATATATATATATATATATATATATATATATATATATATATATAATAAAATATAAAAAAAAAACAATATATATATATAAAAATATATAAATAAAAAAATATATATATATATAATATAGTATATTATATAAGATAATATATTATATATAGGTCAGCCTCTAGAAGAGCCACAATCCATATCTCAAAAGCTACAACAGCTACCGGGAAAAGGAATACATTGCTGGAATGCTGGTCCAATTTTAGTGCGAAAAATGTAAAAAAAAAAATAAAAAAATAAAAAAAATTTATATCTCCAAAACTACAATAGCTACAGCGAAAAGGAATACATTTTTGGAATCCTGGTAAAATTTTGGATAAGAAAATGTAAAAGAAATAAAAAAAATAAAAAAAAATTATTGTTAATATTTATAGTAATATGATTAGAGAGCCTATTTAGACCTTTTATTGGTTACTCGTTAAAATAAATAGAATTTCTATTAAATTTTGCTTTTTTTAACTAAAGAATACCCCAAGGGTATACCGCACCGATGTCAGGAGTCGGGTCTCTCGGCCTTCCGCGGAACTACGGCGTAGGACTAATTCCCCCCCCCCCGGGGGGGGTCTCCGGAAGCCCCCCCGCTCTTTGGTATTTGGGTGTCGCGGGGGTTCCTCCGCCCCTCCCCTACGGGGTATGGAAAACGTCCCCCCCTGTGTTTCCCATCGGCTCGAGCCCCCTAAATTGCCGTGTAATACCTTTACAAATAATATATATATATACTATGTCCAGCACCCCCCTAAAAAAAAAAAGGCAATTTTTGTTTAAATTTTTTTTTTTTACATTTTCCTAACCAAAATTTTACAAGGATTCCAAAAATGTATTTCATTTCCCTGTAGCTTTTGTAGTTTTCGAAATATGATTTTTTTTTTTTTTTTTTTTTTTTTTTTTTTTTTTTTTTTTTTTTTACAGTTTCTCGTAAAATTTTGCCAGGATTCCAGCAATGTATCCTTTTCCGGTAGCTTATTTTGTTTTTTAGATTTGTATTGTGGTTTTTTTAGGTTCTGGCCATTATATATATATATTATATATATATAATATATATTATTATATATATATTTTTTTTTTATATATATATATATTATTTTTTTATATATATATATTATATATATATATATATATATATATATATATATATATATATAATATATATATATATTATATATATATATATATATATATATATATGGCCAGCATTCCGAAGAGGCCAGGCATGTAACTAGAAAAACTATACATATACACGAAAATAATTCATTTTTATTAATCAGGAGACATTTTTACCGCAGGAAATTAAAAAAAAAAATTTATTTATTCTAATATTTATTAAATAACTCCATATTAATATTAGTAAAATAGTGCAAGCTCTGATTGACTTGAAAGACTTTGAAACTGCAGTCTCGGGAGAAGTTGCCAAATGTCGCTTTATAATATAATTGGAGAAAAATTATTATTTTTTATCTTTTTATATCCTTCTTAGGGTCGAGCGACGGAGGGACAGAGGGGGCGGACGAAAGTCCCCTGTCGCTCCCCCGGTTAGCGAGAACCCCAAACTCTCTCTGATCGTTCTTGTTTACCCGTGGGATTTCCTTAGTGAAAAAAGAAAAAAATTCAACATCTTGGCAACTTTCCGTCTTACTCGGGAGTAAGCCGCATCTTCGATTTATCAAAAAAAACTGTAAATTTTTCATCATTTAAACAATTTTAATTTTAAAAAGCTTAATTTTTTTTTATTTTTTTTTTAAATTTCACTTCTAAAAAATGTCTTCTGATTAATAAAATGATATTATTTTTCGCTGTACCTGTTATAGTTTTTGAGTTACATGCTGGCCTTTTCGGGATGCTGACCCGATATATATAATATATATATATATATAGTATTAATATATATATATATATATATATATATAGATATATATATAATATATATATATATATATATATATATTATATATATATATATATATATATATATATTATATATACTATATTATATACTATATATATATATAATATATATAATATATATATAATATATATATATAGGTGATATTTGGCTTAAAACCGACAATTATCATCGATCCATATCTCTAGAGCTACAAAAACTACAAGAAAAAGAATACATTGCTGGAATCCTGGCACCGTGAGTGGTGGTGAACACTGTAAAAAAAAAAAAAAAAAAAAAAAAATATGAAAAAAAATCAGTATCTCAAAAAACTAAAATAGCTACAGCGAAAAGGAATACATTTTGGAATCCTTGTTAAAATTTAGGTTAGGAAAATGTAAAAATAAATGAATGATTTTATAAATAAAAAAAAATATTGGCAAATTTTTTTTTTTTAGGAGAGGGACATTATATATATATATATATTTGTAAACTAGTTATACACGGCACTGTAGGGGGCTCGAGCCGAGGGGAACACAGTGGGCGGACGTTTTCCAAACCCCGTAGGGGAGGGGCGGCGGAACCCCCGGACACCCAATACCAAAGAGCGGGGGTTCGGGACCCGCCGGAGGGGGGGAATTAGTCCTATACCCGTAGTTCCCCGGAAGCGAGAGACCCCGACTACCTTGCCATCGGTGCTGGTATACCCTGGGCAGTATCTTGTAGTTAAAAGAAAAAAAGCAAAATTTAATAGAAATCTATTTTATTTTAACGAGTAACCAATAAAAGTCTCTAAATAGGCCTTTTAATCATATTACTATAATTATAAAACAATAATAATTTTTTATTTTTTTATTTTTTTACATTTTCCTATGTAAAATGTTACCAGAGGATTCCAAAAAATGTATTCCTTTTGCGCGTAGCGTATTGTAGTTTTTAGACTATAATTTTTGTTCTTTTTTTTTTTTTTTTTTTTAATCTTTTTACATTTTCCGCCCTAAAATTAATGGACCAGCATTCCAGCAATGTATTCCTTTTCCTTGCTGGCTCTTGTAGGTTTTTGAGATATGGATCGATGATATTTGTCGCTCTAAACCAATTATCACCATATATATAGTGATATATATAATATATATATATATAGAATATATTAATATTATACTATATATATATATAGTATATAATATATACTACCTATATATATATATATATATATATATATATATATATAGATATATTATATATAATATAATATATATATATATATAATTATCATATATACTATATATATAGTATATATATATAATATATATACTATAATTATATTATTTATATATTTTGCCACCACATTCTTAGAGAGAAAGAAGGACTTATTTTTAGCAAACAAACAGACGATTTTTCCCCTGTTGCATAATTTTAAAGTTGCCAAGCATGATTTTCCTCACAAATTCTTCATTATTTTGTAAAGAGACTCAAAATTAACCTTTCTGCTTATTCGTAACATAAAAATTGAAGAAGAGCCTAAAAATCTTACAACCGCTAAAATTGTGAGAAATTCGTAGAGCCTATTCATTGTGAATTAATAATTATATTAATACACTATGGCCTATTTTTCGGACAACTGCTGAGAAATGGTAAAGCTTCATCTGGCGCATGCGCATGCGAGTAAAAAACGAAAAGATGAAATAATCGTGTTTCTTTGATAACGATATCTTCTATATGATTAAAAAGTAATATATATATATATATATATATATATATATTATATAAAGCCACACAGATGTTTACTTTTATATTATATATATATTATTATATTATAATATATAATATATTATATATATATATATATGAACTATAATATATATATATAAATAACGTAATACTCTATATATATATATACTATTATATATATATACTATATATATAACTTTAGTTAAGCACTCAGATAGGTTACTCTTCGATTTCATTTAAATACAGCATCGATATTCAAAAGCAGTATCGATAACCCCTACAATCTCCCCATAGACCCAGAAATATCAAGATGAAAAACTCAAAAGGATATTATACACAAAAAGTCACACAAAAATTGTGTTTAAAATACATAATTATCAATAACCAGGACCTACCATTTTTTCAACGGATTATCATATGAATTATGAAACATCAAGCACAATAGTACTAAATAAACAATACTTTTATTTCACGGGACCGGCTTTCGGTCCGAGTTAACGGTTGAATGGCTGGTCCTGCTCCATGCAGGCTGGCACCTCGTATCTACGTTATCGGATGCCCCCAATATAGTAGAAAAGAAGCACACCACACACACCACACACACACACACACACACACACACCACACACTTACACTCCACCACCTACTTCTACCACACATATCACTATGACAACTTATATCAACACACTTCACTATGACACTACATTTACACAATGGGACACTACCAACTTTCACTAACATAATTACACACGCACGGATCAACACAACACAACAAACAACACACTATACACTTATCTACACACATCACTATGACACTATATACACACATCTCACTATGACACCTCTACATATTACACCATAGACATCTACACTTAACCAACATTTATGCACACCACACACACACACAGCTCAACACACAGACTTTACGTCAACACTCACACACAGATTTACTAACACACGCAGATTACTTACACTCACCCAGATTTACTTACACTCACACACCGATTTACTTACACACTCACACAAGATTTACTTACACTCACACACACAGGATTTACGTATACACACACATCACTATGACCCTTACATAATTACCCATCAGACACTGCTTCAACATTATACACTTAACACCAAACACACACACACCAACGCCACACTCACTCTAACAAACACTACTAACCGCATATAATTCATATTAAAAACTTTTATGTTTTAATTAAACACGTACATTTATATTACTACATCCCCAACCATAATAAACTAAACCCAAGCATATATTTCAAAGATATTTCTTACAAACTTCTATTAATAAACAAATCATTATCTAATTGACAACAAAATTTATTATGAACTGTTTCAATACTTTTGTTTCCTATAATTTTTCATATCATCGGCAAGTTTTAAAATAACATTTCCTAAAACCTTCACAAACCATTACAACCATATTTTACCACAAAACATATACTTTACGTACCTTAAAGCAATTAAATCAGTAAATCAGCAAGGCCTCAGCCATTAGGCACCCCTCTACACCAAGCCACCTACTGGCCACGGTTTGCCTGTTCTATGACTTACTGCTTTCAACCATCATCTTTAGCCCACTGTAACTTAAGTATAAAAATAAACAAAATAAAAGTTTCTTCTGCTGCTAACATAACATGTATTTATTAAAAATCTTTCTAAGTTCTTATTTAAAAATAACCAATTATTCAACTTTACATTTATCATTATACTCGCTTCGATGTTAACTAAAAAATTATGTTCAAAGTTTTTAAATAATTCGGATTTTCCTTATATTATGATTATTATTACTTATTATTATTATTATTATTATTATTATTATATATTATTATTATATTAATTATTATTATTATTATTATTATTATTATTATTAATTATTATTATTATTATCTATGAATATTAACAATCCATCACGAGAAAACACAAACAACTCCGCACTCCTACAGCATACGGAAACTTGACCTCTCTCACTGTAAAAACTGAACTATTGAAATAAAACTCACTTTTAGGCCTAAAGATTTCAGGAATAATTCCTTTTTTGTAGCCCGACGCAGCGAACACTTACCACTTATACACCACATTCACTATGACACCATTATACACACATTCACTATGACACTATACACACATTCACTATGACACTTACATTTACACCTATACACACGCGGTCACACACACCACACACACACTTACACTTAGACACACATTCAGCCTATGACACTCATAGCACCACCATTCACTAATGCAACTTACACTTTACCCATAGACACCTCACACTTCACCACTATACACACACACACACAACACACTCACCACACAGATCTTACTTACATTCACACACAGATTTACTTACACACGCAGATTTACTAACACTCACACAGATTACTTACACTCACACACAGGATTTACTTCACCTCACACAGAATTTACTCTACACTCACACACCACAGTTACGTATACCACACATTCACTCTATGACCCTTACATTTACCCATAGACACTTACGCATTTACACTTACACACCACACACACACACACACGCACACTCACTTACACATATAACGTATATTTATTAAAACATTTTATGTTTTAATTAACACGTACATTTATATTACTTATTCAAATATATAACTAATATTATTTCAAAGTTTCTTAAAAACTTCCTATCAATTTCACAATCACTACTATCTATTGAACACAGATTTACCTACCTTATTAACTGTTAATACTTTTTGTTTATAAATTTTATTTAATACTATCAAGTTTTAAAAACTACCTTCTACTAAACATTTTATGACAATATTTACTTACACAACGAAAACACCGATCCAAATATATTTTACGTACCTTAAATAGCAAAAAATCAGTTAAAGCAGTAAGCGTTCAAAGCCTAGCACCTCCTACACCCAAGCGTATGCCACGTTTTGTCACTCTATTGACTTACTGCATTTACCTCATCTTTAGCCATGTAATAAGTATTAAAAATAACAAAATAAGTTTTTCTCTGCTAACATTAACATGTATTTTATTTAAATCTTTCTAAGTTCTTATTTAAAAAACTTTTACACAACTATTCACTTACATTTATATTATTCGTTCGAATGTTAACTAAAAATATTTTTCAAAGTTTTAAATTTCAATTCCAGATTTCTTTATTGATTATCTAGTTACACCTTGACAATCCCATCACGAGAAAAACAGCAACAACCCGCAACTCCTTACAGATACGAAACTGACTTCTCTCTGTAAAATTGTGTTGAAAAAACTACTTTAGGCCTAAATTTAAGATAATCCTTTTTTTGTAGCCCGGGGTGATTTAGGCCTAATTCCAGGTCAAAATATATTTCAAACTGACCTTTTTCTTTAAAATGTGGTGCAGTGAAATAACTACGTTAGGCCTAAATTAGGCCTAATTTTAGGGATAAAGCCTTATTTGTTATCCCATGCTGAATTTTTAAGCCTAATACCAGCGTCAAAGTAATTCCAGTATAGACAGAAATCCAATGTTATATTAATGTTTTATAATTTATTTCAAACTGAAACATGCTGGATCGGGAAGATCCTTTAAGCAGGTAAGAACGAATGTTTTTCCTTACTTGTGATTGGTCGAGGAATCCTTATCCTCTATTGACCTCGTATGTGAACTGGGCTCAGCAGAATCCTATCTTTACATCCGTGATCGTTTTGAAAATATTAACTTTGTTCTTGTAAACTTGTTAATCTGAGCAAGCTGTCGGTTATTTATTATCCTTTTTAGGACCCAAACTCATTTTAAGAATCATAGTCATTTTAGCTGTTAAGCGCTGCACAAGTTAACTGATTTGTATTAAAAGTGTTTTATTTATACTAAGTTATATCCTATTTATAATAAATACTTACATGAGAATAATTATTAATTCACTAGAATAGATAATATTAATTCACTAGATTTATAGTAGATCACGTGAAGCAAACGCAAGAGCGCCCGCAAGCAGCGCGAACCGGTGCGGAACAGCCGCATGAACCGCCGGCGTAATATTACTACGCGGTCGCAAAAATATTTTCTTTATGATATTGCCGTTGTAAACTTTCATTACATCATTTTTTTGTATTTTTCAAATATACCATTTCCTATATTATGATTCGTTCATTTTATTTCTTACTTGAACATTTTTAATTTTATTTATAGAAAATACCATTTCACTGGTAAAGTTTCTTGAAAAACATTTAGTTTTGAAAAGAACATTTTGTTTTGTAGAAAAGCAGTTTGTTTTATTTATCCTAAGTTTCATAATTTCCTGAGGTGAAATAGAACAAATACTCCGGCTGTGACGTAGGCCATGTCTCCTCTTTGTGGTATGCCTTAAGATCTAATTACTTTAAGGAACTGTTAAAACAAGTCTCTTATATGCCCTTAAAGTACACCTATATAACGGACGTAGAGTTACATGTATAGAAGTATCCCATTCCCTCCCTTTTCAAGGTATGTCTTTACGGTTTAATCTTCTCTATGTATAAGTTATGAAAAAAGTTGTTCTAATCTAAAATCATTATTAATAAATACTATATTAATTAATTAAAAATAACACATGCGTGTCACATGCATAATAAACTTCCCCTCATTGTACAAACCTTAATTTCTCTTTATGGATTTCCAGTATTGGTATCATATCATCATTATACTTCAAAATTACATCGAAGTATTTAAGTTCATACCTCTTCTATATCAACTGTTGTATGCATTCGGTAACCATCGAGAATATCTCCCTTGGTTTGTAATAAACACTGATATACCAGGACTTTAAATAAACTAATGCGCTTGAGAACACATGTTATTAAGGTTTTAAATATACCTTGATACAGTACACAACCTATATATTATACATACTGAATGGGTACGGTGTCAAAGATTTTATCAACCTCTGGTAGGATGTCCGTATGCACCTACACTTTGAAATACAAACGCTCCATATTTTCCCGCAAGACCCGCGTAGTAATAATTACAGCGGCAGGAAACCAAAGCGATCAGCACATCAAGCGGCGGTCTCACACCGGGATCGCCGCGCGGCGCAGGCCGATCGAGTGTTTTGCTCACGTGAACCTCTTACTATAAACTCTAAGCTGAATCTCAATTATCTATTACATACTTCTAGCAGAAATTAAATAATTATTCCTCCAATGTAAGTAATTTATAATAAAAAATCAATCGAGATACTTAACACTTAGAAACAAATAAAACACTTTTTAATACCAATCAGATAACTTGTGCACTCGCTTAACAGCTAAAACACTGTACTATGATTTTAAATGAGTATGGCGATCTCAACAAGATTATAAAACGACCCTGCTCAAAATACAAGTTCCTAAAGACAAAGTTAATTTTCCAAAAGACGCATAAAATAATTCTCGACCCAGTCACACATACGAGGTCATATAGAAATAAGATTACCTCGACCAATCACAAGTAAGGAAACATTCCTTCTTACACCTGCTTAAAGCATCTTACGACTCCAGCATCAGTTTCAGTTTCGCAAATATTACTTATCAAAACTAATAATAACCCAATGATTCTTTGATCCTCTACTGGGAAATTACCCCTTTTGCACCTCGTATTAGGCTTTTAAATCAGCATGGCAGATACAAAAGAGACTATATCTCCAAAAATTAGGCCTAAACAATATTAGAGCACTAACGTTAGTCTATCTGCACCACATTTTACACGAAAAAAGGTCACGTTTGAAATTATCTTTACCACACCTGGAAAGGACCTAAAATCGACCCCGGGACCCTACAAAATACAGCGGGATTATCCTCAATGCTAGCCTAAAAGTAGCTTACTATTCAACCACATTCTACCACGAGAGAGAGGCTCAGTTCGTATCTGTTAAGGAGTCGGCGGGTTGTTGTGTTTTCTCGCGATGGATTGTCAATTGGTACAATAGATAAACTAAATAATTAATAAATAATATATAATAATGACAATATAACTATAATAATACATAATAATAAATAAAATAATAATAATAAATAATCATAATAATAATAATACATAAAAATCAATAAATAAAATAATAATAATAAAAAGAAAAATAAGAAATATTTTAAAAACTTTTAAATATTTTTAGTTAACACGAACGACAACATAATAAATACCTAATGTAAGTGAATAATTGTTATTTTAAAATAAGAACTTAGAAAGAATTTTAATAAACATAACATTGATTATGTTAGAAACAGAAGAAGAACTATATGTTCGTAATTTTCTATCACTGCTATTACAATGGCTAAAGATGATGTAAAGCACTAAGTCAATAGAACAAAACGTCGCATAGCTTGATGCTGTAGAGGGGTGCTAGGGGCTGCCCTTACTGATTTACTGATTTATTGCTTTAAGTACGTTAAAAATATATGTTTTTAACTACCAAACATTTCATAAATTTTAGCAAAAGTTATCTGTAAAACCTCTGATAGTTATAAAATTTATCAAAACAAAACAGTATTAACAAGTTAAATAATGAAATTCTTGCTTCAAACGATACATGATGATTTCACCTCCTATAGAAGAGTTCTTAAGGAAACCTTTGAAAATAATTTTTAGTTATATTTGAAAATAGAGTAACTAATACAATGTAACGTGCTTAATTAAACATAAAATGTTTAACTAAATCTATAACGTCAATAGAGAGAGAGAGAGAGGTAGTGCGTGTGTGTGTGTGTGATGTGTGTGTGTAAGATGTAATGTAAGTGGTTCTATGGCGGATAAATGCTAAGCACTGATCATACATGCAGAATGTGCTGTATAAGATAAATCTGCCCAAGCCCAAAACTGTGTGTGAGCTGTAAGTAAACTTCCCTGCTTGACGAGCTACACTGTAAGTTAAAATCCTCGCACATGTGTCGACGTGTTACACGTAATTCTGCGTTGGTGTAAGTAAATCTCGCGTGTGTAAGTAAATCTGTGTGTGGTGCTAAGAAATCATGGATGTGAGATGAATGCATGTGTGTGTGTTAAGTGTAAATGATAAGTGTCTATGCGTAAATGTAAGTGTCATACTAATGTGTGCTATACCTGTCATAGTGAATGTGTGATATAAGTGTACAGTGTGATGAACCTGTCGTCTCTCTCGTGACCCGCCGACACCCAACACTGCTGTATAAGTGAAAATGTTAAGTGTCTGATGCGATCGCTAACGTAAGATGTCAATAAGTGAATGTGTTATAATCCGTCATAGTCGAATGTGAGTAGTCATAAAGTGCTAAAGTGTCGTGTGTCGCCTGTGTGTGATGCTGTGTGTGCACACCCCAAAACCCAATGATGTCCAACCTAGTGTGTGTTGTGATGTGTAGTGATGGTGTTCTACAACATAAATAATAACAATAGCATGGCAAGCTAAAAATCCAAACACTAAGGTAATAATAATAAAAAATAAAAACTAAAATAATAATCTTCAATCACAAACAATCAATAAATAAAAAAAAACATAAAATAAAATAAAAAGTATTAACACACAGACTACAATAACCAAAACCCTAACATGATCTAATAACAAATACTATAAGTTTAAAAAGCAAGTAACAACCAATCAAATGACAGCTAAGCCAGTAAAGCAACCGAAAGTTAACACAACAGAACCCTAACAGCAGAACAGATATAAGCACGCTAAAAGCAGAAAGTATAAAGCAGTTAAAGCAGAAGTTAAAGCAGTAAAGCAGAAAGTTTAAGCAGTAAAGCAGTAAAACAAAAGCATACTAATCCCTTTAAGGTATTTCAACGCGTAACACCCTCCTACTCTCGATTTACTGATTACATGCTTTAAGGATATGTAAATGAATGTGACGATTAAAGCAGCTACAAAGCAGTAGAGTTAAAGGCAGATGAAAAGCAGAAAGTTAAAGACAGTAAAGCCAAGTAAACAAAAGCACTCCACGCATCCTTAGGATGTTAGGTAACACCCCTATGACTTTATGACCTTCTCACTGCTTTATAAGGCTACTGTAACTGAATGTGAAGTTAAAACGCCAGTAACACACACAGTGAGTTTAAACAGCAAAGTTAAGCAGACACAGTTTACAAGCCAAGTAAAGTCAGTAAAACAACACCACAACAGCCATACACTAAATCCTCTAAGGGTAGCTTACCCACACCACCAGGTCAACCACCCGTCATTAAACCAATGACTATCTACTCGATTTATAACTAGCTTTCACGGAATACTGTACATGTACAATAAAACTATGATAAAGATCTCACAAGCAGTAAAAACATATGCACAGCTTCCAAAGCCAAGTAAACATGATAAAGCAGATCAAAAACACGCCCTAACACAACAAAGCATCAACTAATCCCATTTGTATGTCAGTCACACCCTCTCACATTCGACATATCTAACTTGATTTCACTCGACATTAAAGGAGTATATGCTAACAGTTTAGTTATATAACTACAAATAGACTCTCTCGCTCACACATCTCTCAGCGCTAAAATAAAACTCGCAATTATATATCAAGCATACACATGATATTTCTTCTACAATCACACCCAAGATTCCTTAAAACTTTTCATACACAATTAAAAAGTATTAAAGCAAAACAGTAATTTACATAAAAAATATGTTGAATACCAACTACTCATCGTGAACTTAAAAATAACAAAGGTACTGTTACAATCGAAAGAGCAATACAGCTACTTTAGGTTCGCGAAAATGGTTTTAATAAAAAGTGTTTAAGTATGAAATAAAAAATAGAGAACCATCGACTAACAGAGAGCGACACTATATATCTTAGAACAAGAACCATTCTTTTGAAAATGTTTAAGTATGAAATAAAAAATCGAATGCACAAACTCACACCCAGCAGCTCTATCAGTATATATATGTTATCAATTTCGCGCCGCGCAAATACTTGACGCCTGCTCAGGGCGCACAACGCGGCCGGCCGGGTACGCGGCGCGATATGGCGTCCTGCGGAGCCGCGCAACCGCGGCAGCCAGGGAACGGGGACGCGCGGCGACGCACCGGCGCCGTGATCGGCCGCTGGGAATCTTCACGCCTGAGGGATCCCATGCGGCAGCCGTTGATTTCAAAACTTCATGATCTAAGAGGGTCCTGAGACCAAGATGACGTCATCAAAAGATGCCAATCATACACAATATAGCATGTATCAAGATGACTCATCAAGATTGATCATCACAAGATGAACACCCCGGCCAACAAAATTGAGCTCTCGATGTGGGTCAAGTGTATCCGTGTCAAAGCTCTTACCTCGTGCCCGTGTGAATGTAAGCCTTCATATAGGCCTTAGCTGTAAGTTGTCATACTGGATGAGTGTAATTCGCTTAACAGTGCTTATAAAAAATACTAAACTCCATCAGTAGGAAGAACATCCTCTAGCAGATTGTACATATACACCAATCGATTCCCTGTACCTTATAACATAGGGGGTAGACACCCATATTAAGGCTATTCGGGGCTCAGGGGCGAGGCTTAGAAAAGGCTTGCACAACACACGCTCCGCCTGGCAGCACTACCAGGTAGACACTTATGATGGCATCCACTTGGCCACACTACCCTGTCAGGGCACTCACCCCATTCCGGCACTCACTTGGCACTCAAACCCTTGGCACTCAATTCCGGCACTCCATTGCAACACTCATTGGCACTACCACTCCCCCCCCACCACACCACACACCCCAAGCTCCCGCCACCCCCCCCACACCACCCACACCCCCCCAAATGACACTCCAACTCGACACCCTCACCTCCGGCACTCATCCTATTTACTCAACTAGACACACTAACCTACGACACAAGCCCCTAAGCATACTTCTGTACGGTGATTCGAAACCAATCAAAGCCATCAGTATTAGCGTGGGTCAAATTGACCCCATGGGTAATCTCCAGGCAAGAGGTCAAGGACAGGACAATTATCAATGGTCACAACAAAGCTTCAAAGACATCAAAAAGGCGCTAAAGTCTAACAGTCAACGGACAAAAACTATACGTGGGTCAAACATATAACCAACATCGGAGACACGACAAAGAGCGCTTGGTACAGTGTGTTTGTAACCAAGTCGCACGAGACCAATATAAGCTAGTAAATGCAAGCTGTCATATGAGGAAACATGTAAAGTGCTCACATATACGAGATGAATCACAACGCGTACCATACGCTGACTGTCGCGCATATTAAGATGTAGTGTGTGTGTGTGTGTGTGTGTGTGTGTACAAGATGCTAAATGGAAGCTGTCTATGCGTAACATGTATGAGGTCCATAAGTGAAATGGTGATCACTAAAAGTGTCATAGTGACGGTGCTACCAAGTCGTAAGTGTGATGAGTAGTGATGCTCGGCTGTGCATGTGCATGATGTGAATGCATGTGTGAACGACGAACCAGCACCCACCAACCACATGCGACGACACACCGACAGCACCCTGTGCGAGT
>JABUQX010114675.1:12500-22500 GCA_015478945.1 Trachelipus rathkii | reverse complement strand
TATTAGCTACTTATATATATATATATAATATAATATATAATATATATAGTAATATATATAATATATATATAATTATTAAGAGATCAGAGTCTATTCATCCATAAATTTTTTTTTGAGTACGTTTATAAGAATTTTTTTTAATCCCCCCTGGCTACGCCACCTTCTAATATAATATACCGTATATAATATATATATATATATATATATATATATTATATAATATATATCTATGATATATATATATATATATATATATAATATATAATATATTTAATATATATAATTCTGCTCCTAAGACACTAAAATCCCTGTCCTAATATGCCGTTCTCATTTAACGACAAGGTGGACAGGGCCAGCAACCCGGTCCACCAAATTAATGACATTAAGGGCCTACACCCTGCTGACAGGATGTAGGCCCTTAATGGAAGGGAATGAATACGCATAATATTCACTAAATTTAGCAATTTCTTCCACAAACACATTATCTTCCTACTTTTGGAATTTCTGGAGAAAATTCATTGTTTTTTATCATGGAATGTGGTTTTTTAATCTGCAGTTTTTTTGAGCGCTTGTGCGGCTTTTTTTTTTTTTAATTAAAAAAATTAAATTTGTCGCGGTGCTAAAATTAAAACTATGAAAATAACCAAAATAGAGCAATACTTTCATTTTAAAATGTTCTTTACTTTAAAGTCGTCTAAATCGTTGATATTTTTCGCACTATTAGTTCGATATATTTTATTAACTTTTAAAGATTTCTTTAGTTACCCCTTTTTCAAAAGAAAACTTTTCGACGGTACTCGAAACACTTATAAATATATATATATAATATAATATTATTATACTATATATATATTAATATAATATATATATATATATATATATATTATATATTATATATATATATATATATTTATATATATAACTTTATATATATATATTTATTAGTTAAAATATATATATATATTAGATATACTATATATATATATTTATATATATATATATATATATATATATATATATATATATATATTATATATATATATTATATATATATATATATAAAATATATATATAATATATATATAATTATAATATAATTATATATATATATATAATATATATATATACTTATATATATATATATATATATATATAATATATATATATAATATATATATTATATATATATATTATATATATATATAAATAATATTAATATAGTATATATAGTATAATATATTACGTAATAAATATATATATATAAATATATATATATATATATATATATATATATATATATAGTATATATATAGAGAGAGAGATGAGAGAGAGAGGAGAGAAGAAGAGAGAGAGAGATGAGAGAGGAAATATATATATATATATATATATATATATATATATATATATATATATATATATATATATATATATACTATATATAGATATTCTTTATATTATATATTTATTATAATATATATATTATAGAGAGAGAGAGATGAAGAGAGAGAGAGAGACGTCGAGGAGAGAGAGGAGAGAGAGACGACCGGTTTTTATATGGGTTTTATTTTAAAAAACGTTGATTTTTTTTTCTTGTGACTATTATTTATTTAACGAAGTGAGAGCAGATATTTCTCTAACTTTCTTCCAATCATTTTCAAAGCTGCAATAAAAAAAAAAAATCATATCGTGCTTGTAATAGCAGGTTTTCTTAAATTCCGTCTTTGAACAAAAAATATCACTTAGGACAGGGGTTCCCAAACTTTTTTCATCGCGGCACCCTTGTTGTGCTAAAAAAAATTCGCGGCACACCTACTCTTAAATTGGTTTGACTACTTAGGAAAACAAGAAAACACAATGCAAATTTAATGCTCATTTACCTTTAATGTGAAGAAGGAAACTGTTTTAATGAATTTTTCATTATTTTCTTTAATTTATGGGAAGTTTTGTCAATTTTACCCTTAAATCACTTGCCACTATAGTTTACTCCCTGTATCTGTTTTTGATGTAAGCATACGTTGAGAATGCAGACTCACATAGATATGTGGAATTAAAACGCACGTCTTTTTTAATGCAATTTTGCCAACAGCATTGTTTTCTGCATACACTTGCATCCAGAACTCTTCTTGGCCCCCTTTGTGATATTTAAGTTTCAAAATGCTGTCTTCACTGATGTCCAGCAGATTTTGAAAAGCTTCATTTGTCATCCCAGTAGGTTTACGTTTCGGGTCGAACGAAAACGGGTTTGTCATCCTGATGTAGACATCCTCAGAATCAATATCGGGAAATACTCAACAATGATTTTTTCCAAACCTTCCAAGTGTGGCAGTTAATAATTCGAGGAATTCAGTGAAGATATAGACTCATTTGTTTCTGACAAATTCTTGCAACCGAGGAAAGTTGGAGAATGTCTCTGCTCTTAACACACGGTTCAAGAAATAAAAAAAAATGAAACCCTTTATTTGTCGAATTGTGTTCATCCTTCCCTTGAAGAGATGTAGTGGTTTCATTTAATTTTTCGAATATGTCGGAAAGGTATACCAATTTAAGCAGCCAATCGACATCAGTTAATTTTTGAATAAAAAAGGCTGCTCTGTAAATGTGACCACAAATGCATCGTTTAGTTTCAAAGTTCTATGGCTTAAAATCTTTCCCCTTCTGAAAGCCATCTCACTTCTGTGTGCCAGCAAGAAGTGAAAGTTGATCCATACCCAAATCTTCGGCGCTAAGTTTTAAAAGGCGTGCGTGGAAGCGGCGGCTTCTTAACATGAATTTAATTATCTTCACTAGCATTCATCAGCTACGACTTTTAAAATATTGGGCATCTTTCTTTGTTGCCAGGAATGCTTGATGTATACACAATGGCTGCTGGTGGCGTTTTCTGCCACTTTGCTTCATCCTAGACACCGCTCCCTTCATTTTTCCAACCATTGTGGCCGATTCATCACTGCATATATCTACACACTTGCTTCATTCCAAACCATTTTCCTGTACAAATGTCAATAGCATTGGAAAATTCGTCGCCAGTGGTGTAAGGTCTCAAAGGCAACTTTGATCATTAAAGTTCCCTTTTCTATTGCATTGCGATATGGGTAACCTCACAAACACACGAAGAACAGCAAGTGCCCGCTACGTCGGCTACTTTCATCAAATTGTAAACTAAAAAATTCACAAGTTTTTAATTTTCTTATAAGTTCGTTCTCGACTGTCTCTGAAATTGTGTTATGTTAATTCGCTTGCTTATAGTGTTATTTGATAGCTGCACAGTATCAATCTTTTTTGGCCATATCTGGACTTAAAATGCAACTAACAACATCCTTCAGTCAAGGTTTAATTAATGTCTCGGCAATAGTATGCGGTTTTCCAGTTTTTTATTATTATAAAAACGAATGATACTACTTAACTCCAAAATTTTAGCGAAAATTGAAAAAAAGTTGCCGGCACCCTTAGCAACACGCTGGCGCACCCCAGCGGTGCCGCGTTACCCACTTTGGGAACCCCCTGACTTAGCGGATAATATATATATATATATATACTAATATATATATATATATATATATATATATATATATATATATATAATATATATATATATATATATATATTACATATATATATATATAATCCGGATGAGGGTTGAACCCCACACCAAAAGAAAGACTTCAACCTATCATTTCTAACATCTTTTGTAAAAGTGAAAAAGTTAAACTTTATCAAAAGTTATCTTCATTTCCAATTTTTGACAAAAATTCATCACATCAGAATAACTTTTTTTTTTGTTTGACCCAATAGTTTGAAATTGGATAAAAAAAAATTCAAAACTGGAAAATAATTTTTTTTTGTTTTTTAAATACAAATCACATTTTATATATATATATATATATATATATATATATATATATATATATTATATATATATATATAGTATATATATATATATATATATATATATATATATATATATATATATATATATATATATATATTATATATATAGATATATATATATATATATATATATATATATATATATATATATATATATATATATATATATATATAATATGGTATATATATATATAGTAATAATATATTACTTATATATATATTTACCATATATATAAGATATATTAATAGATATATATATATATATATATATATATATATATATATATATATTATATATATATATTATTATTATATATATATATATATATATAATTATATATACCATATATAATTTATATATATATCATATATATATATATATATATATATATATATATATATATAATATATTATATATATATATATATATATATATATATATATATATATATATATATAATATAGTATATATATATTAATATATATATATATATATTATATATATATATATATATATATATATTATATATATATATATATTTATATATATATATATATATTATATATATATATATATACTCTGTTAACAATATTCTTCTATTTGAAAATTAATTTGAAAAAAAAATTTTATGGCTTCAAAGCTGAGAATATTTTACAATGATTCAATGATATGAAACTTTGCTACTAAAAACTTCAATTGCACGGCTTTGTTTTTTGTAGAAAGATTTTGTCCATGATGCTCTTTTTACGAAAACTTCTTTGAAATTACCAGTGGATGCCATGTGATATGTATATATATATATATATATATATATATATATATATAATATATTATATATATATATATATATAATATATATATATATATATATATATATATATAATATATATATAGATATATATATATATATATATATATATATAATATATATATATATTTTTTTTTTACAGTTGTCACCAATATATATATATATTATATATAATATATTAATACTATATATATATATATATATATATATTATATATATATATATATGTATTATATATATATAATATTATATATATAATACGTATATATATTATATAGTATATATATATATATATATACCTAGTAATAAGTATTATATATATATATATATATATATATATATATCATATATATATATAATATATATTACTCATACCAATCATGCATAAACAAGGCTTTAAACACAGTTCTCGGAAACAATCTAATACACAAAATAATAAAATCAAACATCCCTACTAACATAGAAATGGTTACCAAACTTCCTTTCAGAAAAAGCCGCTCAAATACAGATTAGCAACAAAAAATCACGCACAGTAAACATCTAAGACGGGGTACTCTAAGAAGCAATCCTATTCCTTACGCTCTTCAACCTATTCACAATAGATCTACCTCAACCACAAACAGATCACACAAACATAACAACCTACGCTGATGACATTACCACAGCTATCACATACTAGAATCTAAACACAGCATACCTTCTAACCCAAAAATACATCAACCAAGTACAGATTTGTCTAACGAACAATAGAATGTAAGCATCACCAAACAAATCCTCAATTGCACTAATCACAACAGACTGTCAACTTGGTACTACCAACTCCTAAATTTCCCTAAATAACATCGCTATCGGAGAGCGCTCCTAGCTCAGTGATAGATCACTCCCCTAGCAAGTGAGGGAGCCCAGGTTTGAGACTGGTTTGGAGCGAGAGAATGTGAGTTATTTTCCATTATCTCTAGTTTCGTCCCACTCAGGCGTTAATGAGTACATTGGTAGCGTGCTTGCTGCTCAACTGGGAAAAACTCCGGTTACCGCGATAGGCCTGGCCAGCCAGCGGATTTGCCGTTAGCCCAAGCTACCCAACAGGTTATCCGTCTTCTTCGTTGGGCACTCACTAGTTGGTTCCCTGACAGGGTGTTAGTCCTACCTGGGGGGGGGGTTGATGAGTTTTTAACATCGCTATCCTACTAAACAAAACACCCAAAATTCTAGAAGTATCACTGGACACACACTTAACTTTCTCAAAACACAGAAAACATAACAACATCAGCAAACAGGAAAATAAACATCCTAAGAACCATAGCTGGCGCTGACATTAAAATAACAAACAAATAGCCATCACCTTATACAAACAATTCGTAAGCCCATCATTGAACTACGCTTCACCAATATGGCATCCGTTGTTAACCAAGGGAAACATGCAAACACACCAAACAACCCAAGACAAAGCACTCCGAAATATAACGGGATGTACACTAACAATTCCTCAACAACACTTACACGATGAAACAAAAGATACTACCCATAGACAAAGCAACCTAGAAAATGATAGGCACCCATTTAAGCTAAAACACAGACTCCACAACACCCCTGTCACACTATACTCTCTAACCCCACTAATCACAAACTAAAACAAACAACCTCCATCTTCCCCAGAAATATTATACAAACAAATCCTAAGTTATATATATAAAACAACATCTCATATTCTAAACAAATACACACTCACCTAGCAGAACAAAATTTAAGAAATAGACAACCAAATAAAATACTAAATGTTCACCCAACAGAAATAACATCTGAATTTAACTCCCTTCCTATAACCATCCATTCATATTTAGCCATATTAAGATGAGGCCACCACCCAAACTTGAAACACTACAAAAAGAATTCAGCATCAGCCAAAACTACCTTCAAATATCTGCCACAAAGTGGAACGCAGTCCCACCGGGAAACCGTGTTTTCATCTTCTTAGATTGTATCCTTCTAGCCATATCCCAGAACAACCTGGGAAATTACAAAGCGTCGGAGGGGTATTTTAGTGAGATGTGGCCGCTCTGAAGTGACCGGTAGTCAGTGGCGGCGGTATCAGTTAGTGAGGTGTGGCTGCTCTGAAATGGGTTTTCTCCTATACCACACACACACACACACACAATCACACACATTATTATATATATATATATATATTACCCTCAATATTAATATTATTATATATTATATATATATATATATAATATTTATATATACTATATATATATATTATATATATTTATATTAAATATATGTATACTATATATTATATTATAAATATATTATATTTATAATAGTTATATATAATATTATATATTATATATGTTTATATATATATATATAATATATTATAATTATATTATATATTAATATATAATATATTATATAATATATATATAATATATATATATATATATTTATTATTATTCATATTTGACTATATATATATATATATATCTCATATATTATATAATATATATATAGTATATATATATATATAAAGTATATATATATCTTAAATTTTATTTTATTTTTCAAATGATTCAATTCAAGAAATATAATTTTATTTAATGTAATGATCAAAATATAATTTTTTATTTTTTAAAATAGATGTTAATAGTTTGTAAATTATATTAGGTTCTGAGGGCGTAGCGTTACAGAACCTATGAGGAAGGATATTTTATTTCAAAAGGATTAAAGTTTAAAAGGTAAACTCCACTAATTTTTTTTTTTTATTTATTTGATTTTTTTCTTTTTTGATACTTAAAAGTGTAAAGATAAATTTCCTTTACATGAAGGTGTTAATTGTAAGTTTTCGGAGGAGTTTTGGAGCGAGAGGTGGGGAAGGGGGGGAGATGACCTCCTACGTCCTTTATGACCTCTTTCCCCCCATTGACCATTGCTCCAGGCTTTGAAAATATAAAATGTATTGCATAAATTTGTCACAGATTACCATCTTTTCATTATTATTATTATTATTATTATTATTATTATTATTATTATTATTATTATTATAGTATTATTATTATTATTTAATAATGTTATTTTTTTTCATTCATTAGTTGTTATTCCTATTACGATTTCACTAGCATTTTATTCTCATTATATTATTATTATTATTTATTATTTATGATTTATTTATTATATTATATTATTATTATTATTATTATTATGATTATTTAATTATTATTATTATTATTATATTATTATTATTATTATTATTATTATTATTATTATTATTATTATTATTATTATTATTATTATTATTATTATTATTATTATTATATTTTTATTATTTTATTATTTATTATTTATTAATCCATTATTGATTCATTATTCATTATGTCAATGGTTTTGCCACTTACTCATGTATTTGTAAAATAAGATTACTAAATTTTTTTTATTACTTAAGGATAAGTACTGTCCCTTTATAAAAGTATGTTTTACGTCGGTTTTAAAAATGTAGTTTTTTTTTGTTTTTTTTATGCTAGATATAATGCAAGTATATTAGAACCTAGTTGAATATTTGGCTTCTATATACTTATCAATTAATAACGGCTATTAATATACAATATTATATATATATTATATATAGATACCTATATATATTTATAACTATATTTATATTATATATATATATATATACTAATACTTGTCATATATAATATTATATATATATATATATTATATATTATATATATTTATTAAATAATGATACTATTTAGAGTACATATTGTTATGTATTATATTATACTATATATATAGTAATATTATATATTATATATATATATATATATATATAGATATATATATATAATATATATATATATATACTATATATATTATTGTTTATATATATATATATATATATATATCCTATATACTATTATATATACTATTTATAATTATATATATATATATATATTAATTATATATAATATATATATATATTAATATAACTATATATGATTATGTTTATTATATATATTATATATATGTCCTATATATATATATTATAATATAAATATATAGTATTAATTATATATATATATTATGTATATATATGTATGATATATAGCTATTATATATATATTTGATGTATATATTTATATATAATATGTATATTAAAGTATATAGTTTTATACTATACCTATATATATATATATATATATATCTTATATATATTTATTAATATAATATAATTAAGTATTATATATATTTTATATTTATATTATTCTCATATTATATTAGTATACTATATATATAAAATGATTACACTAATATACCAAAAAAACTGTAATTACAATAATCATGAACACATATGTAAATTTAAAATAAATAAATTCACACGGAAACAAAGAGTACCTAAGATTGAGTTAGGTTTCATTTACAGAGAAGGCGAAATGCAAAACTAAAAAGTTAAGAAATATCTTATATATATATATAATATTATAAATATATATATTATATATATATTATTTATTATTATGTATATTATACTATATATATATTATAATATATATATATAATATATATATATATATATATATATATATAGTCTTATATATCTCCATTATATTGAATACCTATAAACAGGTATATTTGCAAAATATAAATAAATATTTAATTCTAGTTATCGTTTTACAAGAATATTATTAATTATGATATTTAAAATTCTAATATATCTTTTATCATTTTATACAATTAGCTATTAATATGACACATGATTTTTGTTCACACTATTTATATTTATTATTAACAATGATTCAATATGCGATATTAATAAGCATATTCCTATTTGTTAGTTATTTACACTAGAGGAAATGCGATGCGTGTATAGCAGACAACTATTTGGCGCATATTTTACAGTAGTGAAACACTATTTGGCGCATCTTTTCTGTAGCAGACTACTATTTGGAACATTTTTTACAGTAGTAGAAATCTGTTTGACTTATTTTTACCAGTAGCAGACAACTATTTGGCGCATTTTCAAGTAGTAGACAACAATGTGGGGCATTTTTTCAATTAACAGATAACTATTTGGCGCATTTTTCCGGTAGCAGACAATTTTTGGCTTTTTTGCCAGTAGCAGACAGCTATTTGGCACACTTTTTCCATTAGCAGACAACTACGTGGCGCATTTTTTACAATTAACAGATAACAATTCGGCGCATTTATTCTAGTAGCTGTCAACCTTTTAGAGCAATATTTTATCCAGGGATGTAGAATTGAATATAAGATAACCGGACCTTTTCTGATTTTGATTATTTTGAGTT
>JABUQX010114675.1:0-7500 GCA_015478945.1 Trachelipus rathkii | reverse complement strand
ATTTCAAAATATAGCGAATAGATAAAAAAGCATAGACTATCAGTATATTGTAGTATCTATATATCTATATATATAATAATTCATCGAATCGTATACTATCACTATATATATTACGTTCTAATATATATATATATAATATATACTAATATATATATATATATATAAATATATATATATATATCTGTGTACATAATACTTACAAACTATCATTATACTTATATATCTTCGAAGAACGAGTCAAGCTTCTCCTCTCTGTCCGAGACACCTGATAGGAAAAAATAAACCTATATATATATAGTATTATTATAAATGAGCAAAAAAAATTTACTATATATATATATATTGTAATTTATATATATATATTATATATAATTATATATATATATATATATATATATATATATATATATATATATATATATATATATATATATATTATATTATATATACATATATAAAATATATATATATTAAATACACGAAGACGGACATAATTTTTTTGGTAAATTAAATTGGTTCGAATATTTGAAAACCTTAATAATAAAAGTAGATAGCTTTGTAAATTTTAATAGAGCGATTAGAAATGCGAGGCCATTAATCAAAATTACGTATATATAGTATACATCATATATTCACGTAAGTTATTAATTAAGTATAATTTATTTAATATATCTATATCTCGATAAACTCTCACAATATAAAGAACAGTAATATAGTTTATATATATATACTATAGTACGTATATATAACGCCTCTTTAATAGTTTCATATATATATCCATATTATCTAGTTATACCCAGTAATAAAAGGAGCTACAAACCTAATTCGTTCCACGAAAATAAGACGCTATATTATATATATATTATATATTATATCTCAATAATCGATAATTACACTAAGCGTAAGTACTCTATTTACGTAACATACACTGCCTTCATAATATTACGGGTACTTTTTCTAAAGATCCCTCGACGCTATTGGGTTCGAAACATTGTTCCCGAAGGAGTGCTATATATATATATATATTATATAATATACTATATATATATACTCACCTCATAATAAATTACTTTGTTTAACATAAAATAAAATAATTAATATTAACAGCTAGCAGTAGTATATATATAATGACTATATATATATATATATATATTATATATATATAGGCAACAGCTATATATATAGCTATAAGCTAGCAGCAGAGCTTACGCTCATTAACGCCTAGATATCATAATTATATAATATATATAACAGAGAAAGCCTAATTACTACCAGAATATTACTATTCGAGTCACGTCTGAAACATCACTCTTATGTATACTTAGCCTCGAAAGTGAGTTGTCAGTTTTTCATCGATGGATTATTTTTGAAGATGTTGAACTTTTTTTTCAATCTGACCGTGAAAGAACACGTAAAATGAGTAGTTGTTGTAGGGGGGAGGGGGAAGGGATCAGAGATACAGAAAAACCAACCTTGAACTTAATTTTTTTCCTAAATGACTGATAAAAATTTCCTCCTAAGTTTTTTTTGATTTTAGGAAAAAAACACGATGCAAATAATTGGATAGAGATGGCTTTGACAGATGGATGTTAGAATAATCTTTTTTTCCTCTTACAACATAAATGATCTTCTTGAGAGAGAAGATGGTTCCGTCACTTCCGTGTATACGAGAGGGTGTTTCTTACAAAGTAAAAACATCATAGGGGAGGAAAATACCATATTTACCAGACGAGAGAGTAAGTAGAACATGTATTGAAGAGGAAGCAATTTAATACTACAAATAATTAGAACCCATCATTATTTGAAACAATTACTAAAACAGGTTTTGCATCACATGCATTCATAAAAGTTAAGAATGCGCATCACTTGCCGCACGGCACACGTCAAAACGATTCGTTGTTTTTTGCCACATGGAATACGAAATCTAATGATCTATATTTTTGCAGATCTGCCTACGCGGCTCTTTAGATCAGCCAAGTTTTGTGGCAAGAAGGGAAAGTAAACTTTACATTTTACACGAAAATGAGTCCTAGAACATAATTTCTGGTACCCATTCAGGCCAGGCTACTGGATCCTGGATCTTCAACAATAACGGTATATATTTCTGATTACGGAAGAGTAATATTTTCTGCCAGAGTACGAAACACAATCAGCCTTTGCTAGTTTTTAGAATTTGCTACATGAAAGTTATGCTGGTTTATTTTTCCTGACACATGAAGTTTAGCATCGTCGTTGACTGACAACACGCTCTTTATATCAAGGCTCGCAATAATGTCTGAACAAAATATAAAGCAAACAAGCTATCTTAGCATAATTACTTTCAATAATTGTAAACGACACGGATTTAAAGCATGGTATTTCTACAGAATTCGAAACAGTTTTTCGTACTACGTTTTGCAACACTGCCACACTGTCTTTTCGACTTCATAGAAATTTCGAAGAAAAAACAGTCGAACACGATCAACTATTTCATCACTTTTCTTTGGTCTAAGAGGACTCTTCCTTTTACAGTTTAAATTTATTGTATCACTTACGAATGAAATTCGTTAAGGAGGATCATTTCTCAACTTTTTGTAACGTTGATCTATAATTTCAAAGTTTGGGGTGTGAAGCTTCTGAAAGCAAAGAGCACAAACTAGACGATCAGACATCTTATAATTTTATACAATAGTAGAAAACACTCTAGTTCCATAGTATTAGCTATCGCTGATATTTGAGAATACATAATCAGAAAATTCTTCGAGTCTCTCTTTCAATAACATCATGTATTTTTCCATCGCTAATCGCCTTTTTATAATGATATTCACAAATAAACACACGCATCATTTTGACACATCCATATTATATATATATATATATATATATATATGATATATATATATATATATTATTATATATATATATTATTATATAAGATATATATATATATATATATATATATATATATTATATTATTATTATTATATATATATATATTATATTATATATATTATATATATTATATATTATTATTAATATATATATATATATATATATATATATATATATATATATATATATATATATATATATATATATATATATATATATGTATATATATATACCTGTAAGAGACACAGGTATCATTTTTGTATGCTTAAAACTAATCCTGCACTCTGATGTTTATATATAAAAAGTCTCACATATTTTGAAAGGCTACGCTCACTCACATATTATATATACTGGTATATATAAATACTCAACAACTTATATTTGATACTATTTGTTTCTATGTTTGAGAAGTAAACGAAATTGGAAATTGGAAAGAATTACTATTTGTAAATTATATTGTAGCATTAAGAAATACGCAAGAATATTCTATATAAGGAATTGACACAGTTGGAAAGAATGGTCATACCGTGACTAGGACTCCAGAATTGCTTGTTATATTCATAAAATTAAAAATCTGGCCCAAGAACGACGAATTGGATCCGGTGGGTAAAACAGGAACTTTAATTTTTATAATATATATGCTGTATGGAACTTTAAAATTCGGCATCAGCATTTTCGTCAAAAGATTATATCAACGACCAACATAATTTTTCTTCATCGACATTGGAAGTCGAGAGATTTTTTCTTCATCGATTTTACATCATTTTGCGGCATCATTTTGCTTCTGGAAAAGTGGTTGATATAATCTATGGTATTTAAAACTAGTAAGGTATATGTAAGTAATCTCTGATAAAGGATTGGAGGTAACAGTTTACATTTATTTATTATATAAATTTTGTGAAGTAATTTATCCATTCAGTGTAAAAAAAAATATTTTGTTTTCTATATAAAGAAAGCAGAGTCTATTGTGAATTTATTTTTTATATGTGTATATAGTATTTTAAAGAATTTTAAATAATTAAATAAAGATTAATAGGTAAATAAGGTTTTAACGGGGGTAAATTTTAAAAATTTTGTATTGTCATTCGTATTTGTTAATTATTTTCGTGTTTTAATATTTCAATAAAATACATATTTTATAGATATAGGTGATTTTAAGGAATTTTAAACGATTGAATAAAGATTTTAATAGAAAAGGGTTTTTAGCGGGTGTAAATTTTAAGAGAAAGAAAGGAGAGGGAGAGGGAGGGAGGAGGGGAAAAGGGGGAAGGGGTGTAGGAATAAATATAAATTATAGAGTGTGGGTTTTAACCTTTTGTTTTATATTATCATTTTAACTTTTCTTGTTGTTATTGCTGTTGTTTTGGGAGCGGGGGCAGGCCTTTAGGTGTCGGGAGGTGCCTAGGGGTGGGGGTCCCATAAAGCGTGCAGCCTGATGTATATAATAAAGAAGGGAAGATGGGGAGGAGAGAGGTAATTAGGGTGGGATGTATGAACGTGAGGGGGGTAAACGAGGATTTGAAGAGGGAGGAAGTGGGGTTAATGTTTGAAGAAAAAAGGTTGGATGTGCTGGGGATAACTGAAACTAAGTTGAAGGGAAAGAGGGAGGTGGACTTTGGAAAATATAAGGGGGTGATATCAGGGGTGAACGAGAGAGTGAGGGCGAGGGAAGGGGTGGGAATAGTTATGAGGAAAGAGGTGTGGGATAAGGTAAGGGTGTGTAGTCAGGTGAGTTCCAGGATAATGTGGGTGAAAGTGAAATTTGGGGGGGAAATGTGGGTTTTTGTATGCGCATATGCACCAGTGAATGGAGCGAGGGAGGAGGAGAGAGAAAGATTCTGGAGTGAGTTGAGTGAGTGTTGGGAAAGTTTTGGGGTAAATGATAAAATTTGTCTATTGGGAGATTTGAATGCAGGAGTGGGAAGGGAGGGTGTGGGAAGAATAATAGGACCATTTGGGGTAGGGGAGAGGAATGTTAATGGAGAAAGTCTGTTAGAGTTGTGTGCTGAAAGAAGAATGATAGTGGGGAATACTTGGTTCAAAAAAAAGTGAGAATCATAAGTATACATGGAAGAGTGAGATAACGGGGGGGAGGGCGGTACTGGATTATGTGTGTAAATGGGAAGGATAGAGGCAGATTGCTAGATGTAAATGTATTTAGAGGGGGGGGGGGGGATATCGGATCATTATTTGGTGGTTGCTAGGATAAGGGTGGGAGGAGAGGTGATGGTTAGGGATAGGGGAGAAAAGAGGAGAGTAGAAGTGATAAAGGTGGAAAAATTGGAGGAGATAGTGTGTAAGAGGGAGTTTAGGAGAGGTATGGAGGATAGGTGGAGAGACGTGAGAGGGACAGGAATGGGGGAGGTGGAGGGGGAGTGGATGAGATTTAAAGAGGCAGTATGTGAAGAGGCTAGAAGGGTATGTGGAGTAAAAGGGTGGGTGCAAGCAGAAGGAAAGGGAGTGAATGGTGGAATGAGGAGGTGAAGGAGGTGGTGAAAAGGAAAAAGGAGGCTTATGTGAAATGGTTGGGAAGTAGGAGAAAGCTGGGAGGAATATAGAAGGGTTAGAGTGGAAGCAAAGAGGGCGGTGGAGAGAACGAAGAGAAGAGCAAAAGATGAGTGGTGTAGAAAAGACGGAAAATTTTGAATCGGGAAGTAAGATGTTCTGGAAAGAAGTGAATAGAAAAAGAAGGAAGAAGAAGGAGGGGTTGGGGGAGTGGATTAAGGGAGGAGATGGGGAGTGGATAGGAGGAGAGGAAAGGGTGAGGAAGTGGGTGGGGGGAGTATTTTAGTGGATTATTGAATGAAGTGGGTGGGGATGGGAGGAAGATTTGCAAGAGGTGAGGTTGGGGAATGAATGGGGGAGGGAGGGGGAGGATGAAATACAAATGGAGGAAATTATTAGGGCCGTGAATAAAGGAAAAAAAGGGAAGTCCGCAGGTCTGGATGGTGTGAGAATGGAAATGTTGCAGAAGGGAGGTATAGGGGTGGTGGAATGGCTGTATAGGTTATATAATATATGTTGGAGGAGTGGTGAGGTACCACAGGATTGGGAGGATGGTTGTTTGGTTCCCCTGTATAAGGGGAAAGGGATAGGATGGAATGTGGGAATTATAGAGGTATATGTCTTTTAAGTGTGGTAGGGAAAGTGTATGGGAGAATACTGATTGAGAGAGTGAGAAGTTTAACGGAGGGGAGAATGGGGGAAGAACAAGGAGGATTTAGGGAGGGAAGAGGGTGTGGGGACCAAGTGTTTACACTAAAGATGCTTGTGGAGAAAAGCATAGAGAGGAAAGGGAAAGTGTATGGGTGTTTTTTAGATTTAGAGAAAGCATATGATAGAGTGAAGAGGGGTGAATTGTGAGGGTGTTGGAGGAAAATGGAGTGGGGGCAAATTAGGTAAAGGTATTAGGGCCTTATAGGAATAGTAGAATGTGTGTGAGAGTGTTAGGAGGGAAGAGTGAGATGTTTGGGGTGAGAGGATTGAGGCAGGGGTGTGTAATGTCACCGTGGCTTTTCAATTTGTTTATGGAGAGTGTTTGCAGAGGAATGGTGAGGGAGGTGGGGGGTGGAATTGATGAATGGGAATGATAGAAGGGAAGTGAACATGATACTGTTTGCGGACGATACTGCCCTAGTGGCGAAGAACGCGGAAGGGCTGAGGTATTTGGTTAGGGAGTTTGAGAGAATGTGTGGACAAAAGGGGCTTAAAATAAATCCAGGAGTAAAGTGTTAGTGTTTGAGGAGGAGGAAAGAGAGGAGGGGAGGGGTCAGAGGTTAGAGTAGGGGGTGTAGTATTGGAAGAAGTAAAGATTTTTAGATATTTAGGGATGGACTTGGGTAAGGGGGGAGGGATGAAGGAGGAGATAGAACATAGAGTAGGAGAAGGAATGAGAGCTTTGAGTAGTCTGAGAGAATTATGGAAAGGGGGATCACAGAAAGTTAAGATAAGTATGTTTGAAAAATTTGTGTACCAGCGGTGTTGTATGGGTGTGAAACGTGGGGTTGAATGCCAGGTCCAGGAAGAAGTTGGAAGTATTTGAGATGAAGGGGTTGAGAGCGGTTTGTGGGTTAGCAGAAGGGAGAGGATTAGGAATAGGGTGGTGAGGGAGAGATGTGATTGGAGGAATGGGTTGGTGGGAAGAGCGGAGAAGGGAATGCTAAGATGGTATGGGCATCTAGTGAGAATGGAGGAACAGAGAGTGGTTAGGAGAGTTTGGGAAGCGGAGGGGATAGGAAGGAGAGGAAGGGGGAGACCAAGAAGGAGGTGGATGGATGGAATAAAGGAGATGCTGGAGGAGGGAGGGATGAGGGAGGAAGAGGGTAGGGTGTTAGCGAGGGATAGAGGGGGTGGGTGAGGGCGAGATGAGAGAGTGTGTAAAAGAGAGAGGCTGTACGTAGAACTATAAGGGGGAAAAAAGTGTAAGTAGAAAAAAAATAATATATATATATATATATATATATATATATATATATATATATATATATATATATATATATATATATATATATATATATATATATATATATATAAATAAACAAATTATAGACTCAATGAAAAACGCGAAAGGTTTCAATGATAAATGCGAAAACGGTTGCACCCAAATTGAACTGAACGAAGCATTACCTA
>JABUQX010114674.1:22500-25916 GCA_015478945.1 Trachelipus rathkii | reverse complement strand
ATTCGGTTCCGACTCCGGCTTCAGCTACCGACTCCGGACCGACTAAACGTTTCTGACTTTTGAAAATTATTCAGTAAGTCTTTTGACAATAATTTTTCACCTAAAAATATTTCTTACGAAAAAATTTCATACTCAGGATATGGCTTCGGCTCAGACTCCAGCTCCGGCTCTGGCTCCGGCTCGACATCGGGTTCGGCTCCGGATCCGACTAATGTTTTTGTACTAATTGAAAACTTGTTAGTACATCTTTTGACCAATATATTTTTCACACTAAAAATATATTTCTGAAAAACATCATACCAGTTCGCTCCTGCTCAGGCTCCGGGGCGGGGGGGGGGGGGACTCCGACTCCGGACTCCGGGACTCGACTCCGACGTCGGCTTCGGCCTGGATCCGACTAAGGTTTCTGTACTATTTCAGAATTGTTCAGCTCGTCTTCTTCCATTAAATTTTTCACCTAAAATTTTTATTTATTGAAAAAATTTCATACCAGGCATCCGGCGCTAAGGAATTTTTTTAAAATTTCTCAGGGCTTCTAGATCCGACTTCGACCTTTCGTCTCGGATCCGACTTAAGGTTCTGCACTATGAAAATTGTTCGGACGTCTTTCTGACAATAAAATTTTTCACCAAAAAAATATTGTCCCGAAAAAAATTTCAAACCCAGGATCAGGTTCCGGAATCGGCTTCGGATAACGACTCGATCCGACAATGCTTCTACACTATTTGAAAATTGTTCAGTACGTCTTCTTCCATTAAATTTTTAACCTAAAAAATATTTCTTTGAAAAAATTCAAACCCTGGATCCCGATCCGGATTCGGATCTGGCTTCGATTTCGACTGTAGACTCGGCTTTACGGCCTCAATCCGACCAAAGGTTTCTTTGGCACTATAAAACATTGTTCAGCACGTCTACCTGGCAATAAGTTTTTTACTAAAAAAATTATTTTTCGAAAAAAAATCATACCGCGATCCGACTAAGGATCCGGCTCCGACATCGGGTTCGGCTCCGGATCCGACTAATGTATCTACACTATGTTGAAATTGTGTTTCTGCACCTTTTCTGCAATAAATTTTTCCTAAAAAAATTTCTGAAGAAAATTTATACCCAAGATCCGACTAAAGTTTCTGCACTATTTGATAACTGTTCAGCACGTTCTCTGGCAATAAACTTTTCACTAAAAAAAAATTTTATGAAAAAATTTAATACTTCGGCTCCGGCTCCGGCTCCGGCTCCGACTCCGGTTCCGCTCCGACGTCGGTTTTGGCTCCGGATCTGACTAAGGTTCCTGCACTATTTGAAAAATTGTTCAGCACGTCTTCTTCCATTAAATTTTTTACTTAAAAAATATTTCTTGAAAAAAATTCATACCCAGGCTCCGGCTCCGGCTCCGGCTCGGCTCCGGCTCCGGCTCCGGCTCGGCTCCGGATCGGATTCCGACTAAGGTTTTCTGCCACTATTTGAAATTGTTAAGCACGTCTCCTGACAATAAATTTTTACCTAAAAAAAAATTTTTACGAAAAAAAATTTATACCAGGATACGCTAAGGATCGCGCGCTCTAGAATCCGACTTTGGCTCGATCCGTCTAATGTTTCTACACTAATTTGAAAATTGTTCAGCACGTCTTCTGCATCAATAAATTTTTCACTAAAAAAATATTTCCCGAAAAAAATTCATTTCCCACGTTCCGGCTCCCGGATAAGGCTCCTTTCAGCGATACGACTTCGGCTTCGGCTTCGGCTCCGGATCGACTAATGTTTCTACACTATTTGAACATTTTTCAGCACGTCTTCTTGAAAATAATCTTTCACTCAAAAATATATTTTCTGAGAAAATTTATACCAGATCCGGCTCCGGGCTCCTACTTACGGGCTTCGGCTCGGATCCGGACTAAGGTTCTGCACGTTTTGAAAATGTCGGCCACGTCTTCTGACAATAAATTTTTCACCAAAAACATATTTCCGAAAAAAATCATACCCAGGATCCGGCTCCGAAGCGGCTCGGATACGAATTGCGGCTTCGCCCTCCGATCCGACAAATGTTCTAAACTATTGAGCATTGCTCAGCACGTTCTTCTTGAAATAAATTTTTAACCTCAAAAAATATTTTCTGAAAAAAATTCATATCCAGGATCCGGATCCGGCTCGACTTCGGCTTCGGCTTCGGACTCGATCGACTAAGGCTTCTGCCACGTTTGAAAATTGTTCGCGCACGTCGGTTCTGACAATAAATTGTTTCACCAAAAAAATATTTCCCAAAAAAAAAATTCATACCATGGATCCGGCTTCGATGCGCTCGGATTGCAGGCTCCGAATACGCTCCGGATACGACTTTGGCCTTCGGCTCCGGATCCGACTAATGTTTCTACACTATTTTAAACATGCTCAGCACGTCTTCTTGAAATACATTTTTACCTAAAAAATATTTTCTTTTTATGAAGAAAATTCATACAAGGAATCCGGATCCTGATCGGATCCGGATCCGCTCTGACTTCGCTCAGCTGCGGATCCGGCTAGGTCTCTGTACTATTGGTGAAAAATTGTTCGGCCACGTCTTCTGGCAATAAATTTCACCAAAAAAAATATTTCCCTCGAAAAAAATTCATACCCAGGATCCGGTTCCGGATCCGGATTCGCTTCTGCTTGCCGGATCTGACTAAGGTTTCTGCCCACATATTGATAACTGTCAGACGTCTTCTTGGCAATAAATTTTCACCCTAAAAAAAATATTTTTTGAAAAAATTCATACTCTTGGCCTCCGCTCGCTCCGCCTCGGCTCCGGCTCCGCTCCGGCTCGGCTCCGACACCGCTCTGACTTCAAATCCGCACGGATCCTCCCAAGCTCCGGATTCCGGACTAAGGATTCGCACTATTGAAATATGCTAGTAAGTTTTCTGCCAATAAATTTTTTCATTTAAAAAATTATTCTTGAAAAAATTTATACCCAGGATCTGGCTCCGGCACCGGCACGGCTCCAGCTTCGGCTTCGGCTCCGGCTCCGCAGCTCCGGCTCCGTCTCCGGCTCCGGCTCCGCTCCGGCTCCGCTCCGGCTCCGCTTCGACTCCATTTATTGACTGAGTAAAATCCGAAGAATGGGTGGGAGGTGCAAAATATTAAAAAAAAATTATTTGCTGTAATTATATAAAAAAACTTTTTAACCTAAAACCAACCGTCCTTTCATTTGGGGTGGACTTTTATAATTTTTAGTTAGACACCTCTCTAAATAAATTTTAGTATCTAAAAAACCATTTAGAATTTAAAAAAATAATTACACCATGATGTTCAGGAAGAATTTTGCTTAATAATCTAGTATCAGTGGTTGCCCAACCGTAGCCCGCGGGCAACATGTTGCTCGCGTACCGTTCTAATGTGGCTCGCGACTCGCTTATTCAGATTTATCACGTTTATTAAAAATT
>JABUQX010114674.1:5000-15000 GCA_015478945.1 Trachelipus rathkii | reverse complement strand
TATATATATATATATATATTACTATAGTATATATATATATATATATATATATATATATATATATAGTATATATATACATATAATATAATATATAGTAATATATATAACTATAGTATATATATAAAAATATATATATATATATATATATATAATATAGATAATATATTTATATAAATATATATATCATAATATATATAGATATTAATATATCTATATAGATAATAAAAAATATATATAATATATATATATATATATATATATATATATATATATATATATATATAGATATATATATATATTATATAATATATATATATAATATATATATATATATATAATATATATAATATATATATATATATTAACATAGTATATATATAAATATATATATATATATATATATATTATATATATATATATAGGATATATATATATATATATATATATATATATATATATATATATATATAATTTCTAAAATCTATATTAATTTTCATAAACGTAAATAAATCTGAATACGTCGAAGGTCTGCGCCAGCCACATTAGAACGGTACGCGAGCAACATGTTGCCCGCGGGCTACGGGTTGGGCACCACTGATCTAGATTATTAGAAAAATTCCTCCTGAACATCATGGTGTAATTATTTTTTTAAAATTCTAAATGGTTTTTTAGATACTAAAATTATTTAGGAGGTGTCGAAACTAAAAAAATTTCAATTCGTCAAAATTGAATTCAGGTTGGTTTAGTTAAAAAGTTTTTTTTTTATTATAATTACAGAAAATCTATTTTTTTTTAATATTCTCAACCTCCCACCCATTCTTCGGATTTTACTCAGTTCAAATAAATGGAGTCGAGCCGGAGCCGGAGCCGGAGCCGGAGCCGGAGCCGGAGCCGGAGACGGAGCCGGAGCCGGAGCCGGAGCCGAAGCCGAAGCTTGTGCTGGTGCCGGTGCCGGAGCCAGATCCTGGGTATAAATTTTTTTCAAGAAATAATTTTTTAGATGAAAAATTTATTGGCAGAAAACTTACTGAGCATATTTCAAATAGTGCAGAATCCTTAGTCGGATCCGGAGCTGGATCCGTTGCGGATTTGAAGTCAGAGCCGGTGTCGCTGAGCTCGGAGCGCGCAGCCGGAGCCGGAGGCCGGAGCCGAGCCTCGTAGCCGAGCCAGAGTATGAAATTTATTTCAAAAAATATTTTTTTAGTTAGGTGAAAATTTATTGCCAGAAGACGTGCTGAACAGTTATCAAATAGTGCAGAAACCTTAGTCAGATCCGAGCAGAAGCCGAAGTCAACCGGATTCCGGAGCCGGATCCTGGCGTATGAATTTTTTTCGAGAAATATTTTTTGGTGGAAAATTTATTGCCAGAAGACGTGCCGAACAATTTTCAAATAGACAGAACCTGAGCCGGATCGCAGCTTGAAGCCGAAGGTCAGAGCGCGGATCCGGCATCCGGATCAGGATCCGGATCCTTGGTATGAATTTTCTTCAGAAAATATTTTTTTAGGTGAAAATTTTATTTCAAGAAGACGTGCTGAGCAATGTTCAAATAGTGTAGAAACATTAGTCGGATCCGGAGCCGAAGCCAAAGTCGTATCCGGAGCCGTATTCGGAGCCGCATCGGAGCCGCATTCCGAAGCCGATCCATGGTTATGAATTTTTTTTGGGAAATATTTTTTTGGTGAAAATTTATTGTCAGAAGACGTGCCGAACAATTTTCAAAACGTGCAGAAGCCTTAGTCGGATCCGGAGCCGAAGCCGAAGCCGAAGTCGGAGCCGGATCCGGATCCTGGGAATGAATTTTCTTCAGAAAATAATTTTTTGAGGAAAAAATTTATTTCAGAAGACGTTGCTGGTAGCCAATGCGCAAATAGTTTTAGAAACAGTTTGTCGGATTCCGGAGCCGAGCCGAATTCGTATCCGAGCCGCTTCCGGAGCCGGATACCTGGGTATGAATTTTTTTACGGAAAATATGTTTTTGCGTGTGAAAAAAATTTTATGTCAAAGAGCGTGCCGAACAATTTCAAAACGTTTTGCCAGAAACCTTAGTCCGGATCCGGAGCCGAAGCCGAAGTAGGAGCCGGAGCCGGATCCTGGGTATAAATTTTCTTCAGAAAATATATTTTGAGGTGAAAGATTTATTTCAAGAAGCGTGCTGAAAAATGTATCAAATAGTGCTATGAAACATTAGTCGGATCCGGAGCCGAAGCCGAAGCCGAGTCGTATCGCGGAGCCTATCCGGAGCCGGGAACGATAGGGAATGATTGTTTTCAGGAAATCTTCATTTTAAATGAAAGAAATTTACTTCTCAGTTTACCTACCCAAAAAATTTTTAAAGTTAGTTGTAGAAACATTAGACGGATCCGGAGCCAAAGTCGGATCTAGAGCTGATCCGGAGTCGGAGCCGGAGTATGAATTTTTTTCGAAAAATTTTTTTTTAGGTAAAAAATTTATTGTCAGGAGACGTGCTTAACAATTTTCAAATAGTGCAGAAACCTTAGTCGGATCCGGATCCGGAGCCGGAGCCGGAGCCGGAGCCGGAGCCGGAGCCGGAGCCGGAGCCGGAGCCTGGGGATATGAATTTTTTTCAAGAAATATTTTTTAAGTAAAAAATTTAATGCCAGAAACGTGCTTGAACAATTTTCAAAATAGTACACAGAAACCTTAGTCAGACCGGAGCGAAACCGAACGTCGGAAGCGGAACCGGAGTCGGAGCCGGAGCCGGAGCCGGAGCCGAAGTATTAAATTTTTTCATAAAATATTTTTTTTTAAGTGAAAAGTTTATTGCCAGAGAACGTGCTGAACAGTTAATAAATAGTGCAGAAAACTTTAGTCGGATCTTGGGTATAAATTTCTATAAAATGTACTTTTAAAAAAGTATTCCGTCCATTTATTGCCAGAAATAGGTGCAGAACAATTTCAAAATAGTTGTTAGATACATTAGTCGCGAATCCGGAGGCGAAAAGCCGAAGTCGATATGGAACCGGATCCTTAGTTCGGATCCCGGGTATGAATTTTTTTTTCGAAAAATATTTTTTTTTAGGTAAAAAACTTATTTGCCAGGAGACGTGCTGAACAATTTTCAAATAGATTAATGCAGGAAACCTTTGTCGGATTTGGAGCCGAAGCCGAAGTCAAAGTCGAAATCGAAGCCAGATCCGAATCCGGATCGGGATCCAGGGTTTGAATTTTTTTCAAGAAATATTTTTTAGGTTAAAAATTTAATGGATAGAAGACGTGCTGAACAATTTTCAAATAGTGTAGAAGCATTAGTCGGATCCGGAGTCGTTATCCGGAGCCGGAATCCGGAACAACCTGATCCTGGCCGTTTGATTTTTTTCGGGAAATATTTTTTTGCTGTGAAAATTTTATTGTCAGAAGACGATGCCGAAACAATTTTCAAATAGGTGCAGAAAACCTTAGTCGGCATCCGGAGCGAAGCCGAAGTGGATCTAGAGCCGGATCCTTAGCCGGATCCTGGGTATGAAATTTTTTCAATAAATAAATTTTAGGTGAAAAATTTAATGGAAGAAGACGAGCTGAACAATTTTGAAAATAGTAAGAAAACCTTAAGTCGGATCCAGAGCCGAAGCCGGACGTCGGAAGTCGGAGTCGAGTCGAGTCCGGAGCCGCGAGGCCGAGGCATGGAGTCGAATCCTGGTATGATGTTTTTCAGGAAATATATTTAGCGTGAAAAATATATTGTTCAAAGATGTACATTAAACATTTCAATAGTGACAAAAAAACATTAGCTCGGATCCGGAGCCGAACCGATGATCGGAGCCGGAGCCAGAGCCGGAGCTGGAGTCGGAGCCTGAACCGGATCCTGAGTATGAATTTTTGCAAGAAATATTTTAAAGGGTGAAAAAATATATTGTCAAAGACTTACTGAATAATTTCAAAAAGTACAGAAAGTAGTCGCGATCCGGAGTCGAGCTGAGCCGCGTAGTCGGCAACGGATCAAGGTATGGAAATTTTTCAATAAATATTTTTTAGGTGAAATATTTATTGCCAGAAAGACGTGCTGAATAATTTACAAATAAGTCAGAATCTTAGTCGAGCGAAGCCGATTGGAGCCGGTAAGCCTGGAAGCCGGATCCCTGTGGCGTATTATTTTTTTCATTAAATACTTTTTAGGAGAAAAATATATTGTCTGAAGACGTGCTGAATAATTTTCAAATAGTGCAAATTCCTTAGTCGATCGGATCCGAGTCGGAGCGGGAGCCGAGTATGAAATTTTTTCGAAAAATATTTTATTTGAAAAAAAATTTAATTAGCAGGAAGACGTTGCTGAATAAGGTGTGTTTAAAAATTAGTGCAGAAACCTTAATCGAGCCGGAGCCGGCAGGCCGGAGCCGGCAGTGAGATTTTTGACGGTATTAATTTTTTTTCAAAAAATATTTTTAGGTGAAATATATTACCAAAGAAGTGCTCATCAATTTTTCAAATGTAGAAACCTTAGCCGGAGCCGGAAGTCTGAATAAAAGGAATTATTTACGCTTTGCGTGGCAATATATTATATATATATATATATATATAAATATATATATAGTATATATATATTATTATATATCATATATATAGTATATATATATATATAAATATATAATATATATATTATAATATATTATATATATATATAGATAATATATATATACTATATATATATAGTATATATATATATATTTGCCCTAGTCTATAAAATAAAACATCTTCAGGGAGGAGAGGCGGTAAATCTTTTTGAAATAGATAAATATCCTCAACGTCATAGATGAATCATACGTCATACCTCTCAAGCCATACCACGTGGAAAAGCACAATTTCAAATGCTAATAAGCATAATAAGATAGCATAATGCTAATAAGTGATGTCACGAATTTTAACAATTTAAAAATAGTTTTTTATAGATTCTCTGGATTGTATGAAATTTTTTGTCTTTTAATGAAATTTAAATATTTATTTAATATCAGGCCTCCCCAGAAAAGAGACATCTCGAACAGATTTCTATCTTAATGCTCCGATATCACTGCTTTTAACTCGTACTTATTTAAATCGACAGCGAAGGGTGGTCTGGAACACCTACTGGGCGCTACATGCATTCTTGCTTGGTGTTCCTGGGTTACAAGAACAACCAACCAAGTCAAGAAACGGCCGAAATGGCACAAACATGCTGTTGCGACAAATTGTAATAATGAGACCAAAAGAAAATTTCACTCGCGCCAGGATTCGAACCATCGACAAAACAACACCGTCGCCGTTAGACAATGTACAGAAAGCTCCACTAGTCCGATCCACCTTTTCAGAAAAAGAAGGCATATCAGAACAGTTTTCTAATCTCCTGCTTCGATATCACGGCTTTGAAACTCGATACTTATTTAATCGACAAGAAGAGGGTGCGTTGAACACCTGCTGTGGCTACCAGGCATTCTGCTTGGGTGCTCATGGGTTACAGCGAGTATCCAACAAAGTCAAGATACGCCGAAATGGCACAACATGCTTGTTGCGAAAAATTTGCAATAATAAGACGAAAGAAAAAAATTTCACTCGGGCCAGGACTCGAACCATCGACAACCGCGTCGCCTTTAGACAATGTACAGGAAGCTCTACCACTACTAGTCCGATCCGCCTTTCCAGAAAAAGAAGGCATATCAGAACAGTTTTCTAATTTACTGCTCCGATATCACTGCTTTGAAACTTAGTACTTATTTAAATCAACAGGAGGGTGGTTGGAACACCTGCTGTGGCTACATGGCATTCTGCTTGGGTGCTCCTGGGTTACAGGAGCAACCAACCAAAGTCAAGGAACGCCAAAATGGGCACAACATGCTTGTTGCGGCAAATTTGCAATAATAAGAAGAATAAAAATTTTACTTGCGCCAGGACTCGAACCATCGACAACAGCGTCGCCGTTAGACAATGTACAGGAAGCTCTGTCACTTGTCCGATCCACCTTCTCAGAAAAAGATGGCATCTCGGAACAATTTTCTTATATCCTGCTTCGATATACAATGTTTTGAAACTCAGTAATTTATTTAAATGGACAGGTGAGGGTGTTGAACACCTGCTGGGGCTACAGCATTCTGCTTGGGTGTTCCTGGGTAACAAAAGCAACCAATCAAAGTCAAAGAACTCCGAAATGGGCACAACATGTTTGTTGCAACAAATTTGCAATAATAAGAAGAATAAAAATTTCACTCGCGCCAGGACTCGAACCATCGACAACAGCGTCACCGTTAGACAATTTGCAGTAGGCTCTACCAATAGTCCGATCCACCTACCCAGAAAAAGAAGGCATCTCGGAACAGTTTTCTAATCTCCTGATTCGATTTCACTGCTTTGAAACTCGGCACTTATTTAAATCCATAGAAAGGTGCTTGGAATATATATATACTATATATATATATAATATATATATATTATATATATATATATATATATATATTATATAATATATATAATATATATACTATATATATATATTATATATATTATAATATAATAATATATATGATATGAGATGAATATTTTTGCGACTGAAAAAGAGAATAATATTTCAAATGTTTATTTGCGTTTTTCTAGCACTTCATTTTTTTCTTACATTAGATCACAATAAAATTCATTAAAAAAAAACGAACAGTTTTTTTCTTAAAATTTGGTAGCAACTCTGCATATAAAATCAAAAAACCGATTCACGTTTATTTTAAATGCTTTTGTATGATGTAAGGTGGTGTCACAGGTGATTGATTGTTTTTACTTCAAAAATTTTGAAAGTACTTTTCAGAGATTGTCCAAAAAAACTTTTAGAAAATAAAATTTTAAATAGTGTCTAAATGAAATTTATTTCTACACAAAATAGAAGTATTTTAGGGCAAAAAGCATTGAAATATCTTGAATATTAAAGATTTTATTGCCATTTTTGTGAAAGCTCCGAAAAAAATAATTCTTCCCCTCTCCCCCCCCCCCAAAAAAAACGAACAATTTTATTTTTCTTGTTTCCCCAAAAAATTAGATAAATTAGTTATTCATCAAAAAAACATTTCCTTTTATCGGTTTGAAGAAATGGATTTTGAGGATAAAGTCTCCCCTTAAATATTAATGTCACTAATACTGCAAGAATATATTTAAAAGTATTTACATGGTCTTCATATGATGTTTGTGAACGTGAGCTTTCGATCCTTATTTTATCTGGATCCTCTTCGGACGTTGTTATTTGAAGACTGATAAAATAACAACGTCCGAAGAGGATCCAGATAAAATAAGGATCGAAAGCTCACGTTCACAAACATCATATGAAGACCATGTAAATACTTTTAAATATATTCTTGCAGTTTTATGATATTAGTATTTAAGCCTTATACTCATTATATATATATATATATATATATATATATATTATATATATATATATATATATATATATATATATATATATATATATATATATATATATATATATATATGAGAAGAGCAGAAATTGAGGAATAAGAAAGATGTAGTGCTAGGAAACTTGTCGTGCAGAAAGAGAGAATAAAGGAATAGTGAGATGAAATGGATACCTGCATAGAATGAATGATGAGAGACTATCTAAGAAGGCTTTTATGTCTGAGGTAATAGGTAAAAGGAGAATGAAAAATCAAATGGAGATAAGTTGATAGTATAAAGGAGTTGTTACTTGCCAACAAATATAGTTGGCGAAGGAAATAATTTTAACATAAGATATGGATCTACTTGGAGGAGAGTAGTGTACGGGACATTCCTTTAAAGGCTTCAGATATCTGAACATCTAGGAAGGACATAACTATTTTTTGAGCTTTCTATATCTATATCTGACACCACCCCGTAGTTATGTGGGAGATGGTAAATGAGTTATATCACTATATATATTAATATATATATTATTATATATATATATATATATATATATATATATTATACTTATATATACTATATAATATATATATATATATATAATATATATATATATATATATATATATATATATATATTAGTGATGCACCGCGAGAGTAATTTTGCCGGAGGCCGGAGATCGGAGAGGCCGTGAGAATTGAAATTTTAATTCCGCGGAGGCCGGCAGTCTCCGGCCGGAGAATGAAATTTTCCATTTATACATTACCTTCTATATATATATATATATATATATATAATATATATATATATATATATATTATACCCTATATATATATATATATATATATAGTATATATATATGATATATATAATAATATATATATGAAGGATTGACTCTAAACATGCAATTATCATGCACCTTCCTCGTCCGTATCCTAAGTAGTAATTACCTAGAGAAGTTACACACCTTGAAGAGGGCTAAACCCGTGAGGTGTGAACTTTAATGAAATAATAAAAAAAGTTATTAATTATTAATTTATCTGCTAAATAAAAGCGCATTTTAAAAAGGAAAGAAATATTCGTTAAATGGTTGGGGGAAGCGAGAGTCAATAGGAGGGCTGGAATAGCATCATTCTTTCTTGAGATAAAACGTTGCTCAATGCATAGTAGAAATACTGTGCTCAATGAGGGTAGCTTGCTTTTAGTGTTGCCAATTTTGAGCTCTTTTTTGAGAACTATTGCATTTCTTAATTGTAAATAAATAAAGTGCAAAAAATATGCACAAAAGACAATTTTTTTTTTTTATTAAGCTTTAGCGATTTTTAGCCATATTTTGCATCACCAAATCTGCGCTTTTTAATGTTTATTTTCTCAAATCTGTTACCTTTCAAAACTAATTTAAGATATTAATAAATCCCGTATGTCCAAAATATAATATTCCATCAAGGAGGTACTTTTCAGAAGAGATTATCCCAACAACAATATATAAAAGGGTAAAGAACAAAATAACACTTCAGCTGCAAGAAATTCAAGCAATATTCATTAACATCAGATATTTGGACTTGCTCATATAACAATGAAAGCTTTATAAGTATGTCAGAGCATTGGATTGATAAAGATTGTCAAAGGAAGCAATGCGAAACTATGTACAAAGTCAGTAGTTTAGTGTGTGTCATTCAGCAGAAAATGATATGTCTAAAATGTGAGGAAATACTTAAGAGCTGATTTAAATAAAAAAAATATTCATTGTTGGCCCAAGAGAATTTTGCAGAAACAATCCGCAATGTTGTGGAGCAGCGACAGGTGTTATAAATGAGGCATGTTTTATTCATCGTTACAGCTAGTAATATACATGATGCTATATTTTTTCAAAAATCAATTAAAGATTTAATTACTTTATGCAGGAAAATGTAGGTCATTTTAGTAGATCACCAATTGCTACAACTAGTTAAACTGAAATACAAAAAATCTCAAATTTGCCAATACACAAGCTTTTCCAAGATGTGGAAACAGATGGAATTCATCATATTATATGCTGCAAAAGGGATCATAGAGCAAAAAAATGCAATTACTATATATTCTTCAAATTCCGAAAAATAATCTATATATCTTAAATGCAAATCACTGAAAGCTAATGAAGAATATAATTAGATTGCTACAACCATTTGAAGAATTAGCTAAAAGAGCGAGTGATGATGATGTAGATTTATCTTTTGTAATACCTGCAGTTAATGCATTGCAAAAATATTTAGCAAAAACTTGAAAGGATAGCGGTGAAAACTATGAAAGATAAACTTTTAAATTCTGTTACTGAACATTTTGGTACCATTAAAGAGAAAAAACTTTATGTACTTGCAAAGTTCTAAATCCACAATACAAATTAGCTCCCTTTGATATTATTGATCAGAAATAAAATAAATTTATTTTAAAAGAAAAAGTAAAACTTTTTATAAAAGCTAAAGAAAATATTACATTAAGTTCAGATTCTGATGAACAAAATGAGGATCAAAATGATCAGTCTCATACAGATTCACATGAAGAATCTGAAAATGAACGGCAGATATTGAGAAGGAAACACATTCAATTTTCTGGAATGGCTTTGATGACATGCTACAAGAAAAATCGTCAGAAG
>JABUQX010114673.1:12500-15000 GCA_015478945.1 Trachelipus rathkii | reverse complement strand
TATATATAAATATATATATTATATATATATATATATAATATATAATTATATAGTATATATATATATTATATATTAGATAGATATATTATATATATATATAGTCAGGATGGTAGGGTAAAAAAAACAAATTTTAACTTTTGTTTTTCTCCTCATACACTTGACATATAGAAATGCTATGGTATACATGTTATTGAGGTTGGTATTAGTGAAGGTATGGAATAGGTATTTAAAAAAAATAAAAATTTTTCTTAAAATCCAAAAAACAAGATTTTTTTTACCCCATTTGAAGTTGTAAAATGGGGTAAAAAAAAAAAACATGGGTAAAAAAAATATTACTTTCTAAGCTACTTTCAGCTACTTTCAATGCTTCTAGCTACTACAAGATTTTTTTTTACCCCGTTTTGAGTTGTAAAATGGGTTAAAAAAAAACAAAACATGGGGTAAAAAAAAATATTACTTTCTAAGCTACTTTCAGCTACTTTCAATGCTTCTAGCCATTTTCCTGAGTGCTCATGTACTTTCCTGAGTGTTTTTCACCCATACCCCCTTTGTTCTAGTTCTTCTATGTACTTTCATGAGCATTTTTCTCCCTACCCCCCTTTGTTCTAGCCTCGTCATCATTCAGCTACTTTCCAAGCTACTTTCCAACTTTTATGTACTTTCATGAGCATTCTATGCTCTGACGTCATCACTCAGCTACTTTCCAGAGCTACTTTCCATATTTCCAGCTACTTTCCAAACTACTTTCAATGCTTCTAGCTGTTTTCCTGAGTGCTCATGTACTTTCCTGAGCATTTTTCACCCCTACCCCCCTTTGTTCTAGCTCTTCTATGTACTTTCATGTGTTTTTCTCCCTACCCCCTTTGTTCTAGCCACCTCATCATCATTCAGCTACTTTCCAACCTTTACTACTTTCTTGTACTTTCCTGAGCGTTTTGCATATGACGTCATCACTCAGCTACTTTCCATATTTACAGCTACTTTCCAAACTACTTTCAATGCTTCTAGCTGTTTTCCTGAGTGCTCATGTACTTTCCTGAGTGCTCATGTACTTTCCTGAGCGTTTTTCACCCCTACCCCCCTTTGTTCTAGCTCTTCTATGTACTTTCAGACCCTACCCCCTTTGTTCTAGCCTCGTCATCACTCAGCTACTTTCCAAGCTACTTCCCAACTTTCATGAACTTTCCTGAGCCTTCTATGCTATAACGTCATCACTCAGCTACTTTCCAGAGCTTTCCAGAGCTACTTTCCATGTTAATAATAACACATCCGGGTTAAAAAAAAACAACAACTTTTTTTTTACCCCATTTTGGGAAATTTGATGGGGTAAAAAATTTTTTTTTTTCGAGGACATCCAATAATTTTCAAAAAAAAATTATTAGTTTGCCCAAGTTCCTCCATCAATATGTTGTAACTACCCCAAAAAAAAATTTTTTTTTAAATGTAATACATTTGAAATGGTAGCAAAAGTTGTAAAAACTGTAAAAAAGTTTTGCAGCCATTTTTTAACTGGGGTTCAACATTTGTTATCGCTGATTACTGTCAATTTAGAGCAGCCCATTTTCTTTTGGCATTTTTTATAGATAATAAAGACGGCTACCAGAATAGCCCATAAAATTCAAAAAAATATTTTCAGGAAAGGGGGGAGGGGTTTTGTTTTTTTTTACCCCACCAACCTTGGAAAAACTTTTTTTACCCCACCCGATATATTATATATATTTATATATATATATATATATTGTATAATAAATATAATATATATATATATATATATTATATATATATATATATATATTATATATATATATATATATATATATATATATATAATATATATATTATATATAAGAATATATATTATATAATATATATTATATTATATATATATATATATATATATTATATATATTATATATATAAATATATATATATATATATATAGGATTAATAGATATATATATATAATATATTAATATTATATATATATATATATATAGATTATATATACAGGCCCTTTATATAAACCAGGAGCAAAAAAAATTAGAATCGGAATGGTTGGTAATGCTATCTGAGAATTATTCATTTGAGAGATTTTTACGCATTTTCTCAATTTGCCCAGTAAATAAAAAAAGATATGCTAATAAAGCTTAATCATTAGCACGATTTAATGTCTATGTTATATTTACATTACATATACAACTACTCGCGGCGCGATAAGTTGTTATACGGCACGCTCAGCGCGCAGCGCGCATTTGGAGCGAGCGTTTCAGCGAGCGGTCTGCCATGCATACACGCCAGCCTTGCCTGTGCATTTCCTCTATGGTATTGTTTATTTTTTATTTAACTCGATAAATATTCTAATGAAAAAATATTATTCAACAGGATAAAATAATTTTGAAAATAAAAAAAAATCTCATTTAAGACATAATAAAAAGTACACAATTCGACTTATGAAACTTCCAATTTAATTTAAAATAAATAAAATATTTTATTTCTGAGG
>JABUQX010114673.1:5000-7500 GCA_015478945.1 Trachelipus rathkii | reverse complement strand
CTGTGGATTCATTCTATATAATGGTGTGACTCAGATAAACTATATGTCCTAAGTTCGTAATTTAGCATTGCGAAAACTGAAGAACATCGGTTTGATTGATGATTATATTACTGTTACTCATAATATACTGTATAAAGAGTATTATACATTTAAAAAATTGTTAAGAAAGAACTATAAAAATATTCTTAATAAGCTCTTAAACTCACTAGACATTCATAAATATATTTATCAGCTCAGAGAACAGTGGAGAGAATCTATTTACCATGACGATCTCTACATTAAAAAATTTGCAGTGTCTGTTTTATACTATCTCTACACTGTGGGAGTAAGTTGATGAATGAAAAAATATAACCTAAGCCGTTACTTATATATAACCTTGCACTAGCTACTATTTCTTGAAGTTTTTCTAATATCGCAACTCTGTTTAATAAATAGTTCATCATATTGTAGTTAATATGGCTGCTTCTTTCTAATGTGAACTTTACACAACAGTGTCCCATCAGTGAATGGATATGCTCTTATATATTATATTATATATATATATAAATATATATAATATATATATATATATATTATATATATATATATATATATATATTATTATATAAAATATATAATAAATATATATAAGAGGTTGGCATCGTTACTCAAAAAAGATAAGTCCGTTATCGTTACTCCGTTACTCGGAAAAAGTAATTCCGTTATCGTTATTCCGTTTCTTTGAAAGGGAAAAAAGTAACGAAGTGCCATTACTCCGTTACTTTTATCTTTTGACTATGACATTAATACGGTATCTTAGGTAATTTATAGGTTTGTGTATATATTAAATTCTCAACATTATCATTATTATTAAAAAGATACCCTCATGTAAGACCTAGTGCACTCAAACTTGAGTCCCTTAACAGTCACAACGATTTATTGCAAAAGCCACTTCTGCCATTCACAACTTTCCTACTACACTCTGCATCATCCGTCCCTTTCTATCCAACATATATACTAAATATTTAAACTGGACACTTGTTCCAGCATGCTCACCATTAACATAAACTTCACCACGAGAACTGGTTGCCTCACTCATAACCATAACCTTACTCTTATCTTCGTTTACCTTCAAACATCTCCTTTTTACACACCCCTGCCATACTCTCTATCATCCTCTCAAACTCCTCAGAATTCGCCACACAAAACCAAATCATCCGCATATAATAGGTAGAGCACCCTACACTCTCTTCCATTCTCCATCATTCTAATACCATCCCCTGCTACCCTCACTGCTAATTCTTTCATAACCCCATCCATATACAAATTGAATAACTAAGAAGATATAGTACATCCCTGCCTCACTCGCTATTAAAATTAAAAAAAATCACTTTCAATCTTCATTTATTCTTACACACGCTTCACTATCGTCATGCATACTTTTGATTCCATTCAGAGCCTTTACCACCAGGCACAGTATATTAATAACACCTGCATAGAGCTCCCTATTAATCATATCATACGCCTGTTTGCAAATCAAAATACCCTAAATCCAATTTCTTCTTCTCTTTTCTCCCTCACTTTTTCTATCATTTGTTTCAATGTAAAGATTTGATCCACAAATCCTCTACCACTTCTAATAGCACCTTGTTCTTCACAATCAGTCCTTCAGTCACTCGACAAAACCCCCCATTCTTTTTTCGGGGGGCCCAAAAAAAAATACCATATATATCTTCCCTACTTACACTTAAATAACTAATTCCCCTATAATTCCTACAGTTACTCTTATCCCTACCCTTATATAAGGATACTATTACTGCTCTCCTCCGATCCCTCGGAACTATACCCTCCATAAACGCTTTGTTACACAACATCAAAATCCAACCAATCACCATCTCGCCTCCGTTCGGATAATCTTCACCGTTAATTTTCATCTATACCTGCAGATTCACCATTCTTCAACTTTCTCACTCTACCATTACCTCCTCCTTACTAATGACCTCTTCCCCAAAATACCTATTCCTCCTTGCACCTTAAAACCCATACACACCCCCCCTCATTCACTATCACCTTTTCATTACTGCCAATGATTATGCAGATTTCGAGGTTCCCACCACACTCTGGTCGCATTCATTGTATATGTCACGAAAGCAACATCTCTATTCATTTTATTCTATGAGATTCCCCGTATTCCTTTTATATATATATATATATATTATAGATATTATAATATATATATATATATAATATATATATATATATATAAATATATATAATATATGATATATAATATTATATATAATATATATATATATATATAGTATATATATTTATATATACGGCAGCGTCTGTTATAGCCGTCATATGTATCTTAAAAACTATTAATGCTACAGTAAAACGGAATACATTGCTGGAATGCTGGTCCAATTTTAGTGCTGAAAATGTAAAAAAAAAAAAAAAAATAAATAAATAAATAAATAATTAAAAAAAATATATCTCAAAAACTACAATAGCTACAGCG
>JABUQX010114672.1:20000-23110 GCA_015478945.1 Trachelipus rathkii | reverse complement strand
GGGCTAACCCTCCACCTCATTCTCCATTCTCCATCATTCTAACACCATTTCCTGCACCCCCACTCTAATTTTTTCATAACCCATCCATATATAAATAATAACCAAGGAGACATAACACAACCCTGTCTTTACTCCGCTTATTAATACTAAACCAAATCACCGTTGACACCATATTATTCTTACACAACGCCTCCTATCCTCATACATACTTTTGTTCCATTCAGAAGCCTACCACAACACCATAATCACTAACACCTGCCATAGAGCTTCCATATTAACCCTATCATACAACTCTTGCAATCCATGAAACCTAAATACAATTATTCTTTTCTCCCTCATTATATATAATATTGATATATTAGATATATTATATTATATATATAGTATATATATAATATTATATATGTATATATAGTATATAATATATATATATATATATATATCATAATATATTATTATATATATATATATATATATATATATATAACATCTTATTTATAATTGCGAATTATTATGCAATATTTACATCTATATATATATATATATATATATATATAATATAATATATATATATATTATATTATATATATATATATATATTATATAATATATTATATTATATATATATATACTATATATTATATATATATATATACTATTTAGTATATATATATATATATATATATATATGTGCTGTGTGTGTGTGTGTGGGGGTGGGTGTGGGTGTGGGTGTGGGTGGCGCTATTTTTTTTAACTTTTCATAGGTACCTCTTCTCTTTTCGGGATCATGAGGAAAACAATTGACTCTTATTTCAGTAACGCTGCAGCAGGACCTAGTAAAAAACTGAAAGAGGAAACGCCGCAAACGTATCAATTTTCACAAATTAAACCTACTCATTTAAAAATGTTGAAAATAAAATGTGCAGGATCAATTCCCAGCTCCACATTACGCCAAAATGATCTGATACAAACAACGCTACTACAACAAACAATGGAAACCAGAAATATAGTTGGCTAGGCAAAACAGAAAAAAAAAGAAGGCGCATTTTGTAAACTGTGCAAAATTTCATGAAAAATATGCAAATGTAAATCAAAAGACAGGTGTGATATTCATAACGTTCCATTCACAACTTTCAAAAAAGCTTGTTAGGAAAAATGGGAAATTAGAGAAGCATGAACACTCTGTGCAGCCTCACACAATATAAGTGCTAGAAATGAGCAAAACCTCAAGAGACGTGCTATAGAAGAAACGATTCACGCTAAATTGTTCAAACAGCAGTGAAAGTGAAAGAGACTTAAATGGGAAAGGTTTAAAAATACTTTTGCGAGGGTTGTATTTTTTGGTAAAGGAAGAGCAGCTTACACTACTAAATATCAGAGCTTTGATGAAAGTAATTTTGGACAAACTTCGAATGATGATTGTAACATGGTGTAAAATCAGATGATAGGTGCGAATTACAGCAGCAAGGAACACTGCGGTTGAACTATCTGTTATGTATGGCGAAGTTTATTGAGGGATAAGTTTGAAAAAAAACATTGAAAAACATGTTTAAGCAAGAGTAGTGGAGTATAAAAATCCTGTAGAAACGTTCTTTTGTCAATTGTTAAAATACCTAATGGAAACAGTAGAACAACTATTGCAATGGAATTGAAAAACACGCTGGCTGGTATTTGATTTGAAATTATGGACAACATTATTACTTTATGAATCAGATGCGTGCTTCTATATAGCCTGAAAAGTGGAGGTGTAAGGAAAAAGGCTTGTCAGAAGAGGCAAACAAAGAATTCTCTATATACACTGTAAAACACATATATTGTCCTTGGCAGCAGCCTCCTGCAGGAATAAAAATCAGAAGGTCAAAAGGTTTTTTTTTTTATATTTAGAAAGATATTTAGAAACTGTTTAGCAAGTCGCCAAAAAAGAAAATATTTTGCATGATTATTCAATCATTAATTAATGATCAATCCTCAAGATTCCAGAATTGCATGAAGTGAGATGTTATCTATTATAAGATAGTGGAATGCTGTCTCAGGAGCTTAAGTCAATTTTTGATTAGCGCTTGTTGAAGCATATCACAAAAAGCAGGGGACAGACCCTTGCATTCACTTGCAGGGGGCATCTTGCTGAAAATCAGAAATGAGAGTTTCCTTGTCACCTGTTATGCAATGAATGAACTCCTTAGTGCCTCTCTCTTATGTAGCAAGGCTTTGCCCATAAGAAGGACTTTAGTATGACCAAAATCATCCCCCTAATTACTGGAACAAAATTTCACCTGCAAAAATATTGTTCCAAATCAGTGTGGGAGACGTCATAGCTGACTTACAAAAAACGTTCGGTGTGAAATAATGGAGGAGTTTGTATTTGAAGTGCGCCTGATTGCTGATGAAGATAAGAAAAAATGCATTTAAAGGGATGAAAAATATACTGCCACGATAGTGTAATTTCGGAAGAATTGAAAGAAAGGTCAACGAACAAATTCAATTGAATATTAATGATATTTTCTAGCTCGCTTTGGGACGTTTTCAGTCATTAATAAATTTACCGGATATTGAAGTTAGAAAATTTTGTGGACAGATATTCCAATGTTCTAATGCGGAAGGTGTACTAGCTGACCTGAAATCCTTCATTTTTTATATCAATTCCATGCTCGAAAGCGAAATATTTAAAGCAGATGAAAGCCCATTGTCGAAAATATTGGAAGCGGACGTGGGATATTGCGAGTTACAAAAGCTCTGTGAAATCTTTCTTGTCATCCCTGTAACGATAGCCTCGGTTAAAGATCGTTCAGTACTATGAACCGAATACTAAGTAAGACAAAAATAGAATGCTGCCAGAAACCTTAATGCATTGTATGATGATAAGCATCGAGGGGTCTGAGAATCCAACTGAGGATTTTCTAAAAAAAAAAAACAGTAGACTTGTATGCGACGAAGAAAACTCGTCGTATACGATTCCTTTAAACTTACTTCTTTAATACCCCTAACTTACTAAGTACTAACGTCGGGGATACGGGCTACGAAAGTGTTATATATATATATACATAGGTGGGCACGATAACGAAAAATGATCGTGATAACGATATATATATATTATTATATATATATTATAT
>JABUQX010114672.1:0-17500 GCA_015478945.1 Trachelipus rathkii | reverse complement strand
TACTTTATATATATTATATATATTATCTATTATACTAAGTATATATATTAAATATATTATATATATTAGTTATATATAGTAGATAATAGTGGTAGATATCATATCTGTGGCTCATCACTCTTCAGATTATGAAATTTATTTTACGCTTAGTATGCTTTTGGTGCTAATTGTATTTGTATTAGAATTATACTAAAATTATAGAAGACAAGGAGCTTATGATTATTATTTTTTAAAATGCTTTTTTCAGTTTTTTAATGGTTTATCGTCTAATTATTCTTGTATTATATTTAATATTCTTGTTGCCTTTTTTATATTTTAGGATATTATAGTTGTATTTAATTTTAGTATTTTGGTATGTTATCTTAAACGGTTGTAGGTTATTTACAAATGAATAATCAGAGAAATACGAACCTTACTAGTAAAGTATTGTTAATTACATATTTGGATAATCAGCGTATAGCTTATTGCAAAATGTAAAACAAAAAGAAAAACAATAACTTTACTTTCCAAACTAACATACTCTCCCCCTCTATACTTACAAGAAAAACAATTACATATTTTGGAATCGGCGTATAGGCTTATTAAGATATGTACAGAAAAAAAAAAATTTATAATACGTTTTAATTAGAAAATACATTTTATGGTGGCCTCGAGCCGACGGGGTACAGAGGGGGGGGACGTTTTCTCATACCGTAGTTGGGAGGCTGGGAGGAACCTGCCGGACACAAGGTGGTGGCCTCCCATTAGACAAGTAGCGGTGTTCCGAGACCTTCACTGTCCGGGTGGGGAATGTCCTAGCCTGTCTGTGTTCCCCGAAGTGCAGAAGACCCCGACTCTGGCCATCTATGCGGTTGGTAAACCTTTGTATTTAAATTGTTAAAAATAAACAAAAAGAATAACTGACTGGTCGTTAAAACCGTAACCTGGTCCTATAATAGTTTTTGTAATCTGTCCATTACCACTGAAATTAATTGTTAGGCGTCATAATCGTAAAATAATTTTAAAAAAATCAAACATTAAAAATTCAAAACTGAGATTTAAGTATACAGAAAAGGTTTTAAATATAGTTATATACTATATATATATATATATAATTATATTACATATATATTATATATATACTCTCTATTATATAGATTATATCATCATAATAATGTACAAATGATCCTAACGATTAAAATATTTCTATATACCTTAATATATATTATTTTAAATAATATAATATACTATAGTATTATATATATATATATTTATTATATATGTAAATGTAGTTAACTATACAGAAGTAAAAGGAAGGATGAGGGAAGAAATGAAATTGTTTTAAGCAGACTCTTTTTTTTTATTTTAAAGCATGCAGAGCAAATAAGGGTATAAGATGAGAGATGAAATTGTTCCCTAGTTTGCAATAATAACCAAATCCAAAATCAATACTATAGTATTATTATATATATATATATATATATATTATTATAATATATATATAATATATATATTATATTATATATTATTATATATATATTTATATATTACTATTAATATAATATTAACTATCTCTATATATAGATATATATATATATATTATAATAGATATATATATTTTTTATCACCAATCATCATATCCTGCATAGAGACGAGGTGCGTTGGCAGATGTGAATTATAGTATTTTGCTTATCAACAACATAATGAGATGAAAAATCATTTTTGAAGGGGATAAACCACTTGAGTAAGACAAAGGATTATCTTCATAAGGCTCGAAAACGGGAATACGAGAGATTGAACTTCAACACAACTGGAACTCTTTCTAGGATTGAAAATTTTCATTTTTTGTTTTTTTGTTTTTAATATTTCATCATATTAATAAATAAAAATTTTTTGCCAAAAATATTGTTGCTCCTCCATCTCAGATTTTAAACGGATCAATTTAAATATAACTAATTTACAGTTAAAATAAATTTAAAAATTTAATCTATAATTTTTTATTAGTTACTGGAACTTCAATCAGAAAAGCATTCTCTCTTTAAACATTAATTCTCAATACCATATATTTTGCCATTCTCGGATTTTCATTCTATGTTAAAAAATAACTTCAAGATTTTCTTATTCTTCTCCCAGTCTTCCTTTGATGTTTCTCCTTTTTCCCGTTTCCCTTCTGTTATTACTGCGTCTTTACTCGAATGAACCGTCGAACAATTATATATATATTTATATTATAACTATAATTATATATATAAAATAATAATATATTATTATTATTTATATATACTATATATATATATATAATATATTATATATATATCATATATATATATAATATATTTATATATATTACTAGCTATATATATTTATATATTATATATATTATTATATCTAATATATATTATTTTATATATTATTTATATACTATTATCTTATTCCTATATTGAATTGGTGTCATATGATGTGCTCTACAACTTGACTTACATGCATGTATAATTTTAGAACGTGCAGACCTACTGCAAGACAAATTGCATATTTTGGAATCCAGTTCCGGAAATTCCTAGGAGCAAGTTTTTTAATTTCTTAATTTGTTATTTTCAACTTTTTTATTCTTTCTTTTTTGTCCGGAAATATAACAAGCGAGCCTATAATGGTTTTCATTAGAGAGCAATATGCGAATATTTTTAATCATCTATAATTAACGTGCTATGAATGCTCAGCCACGAACTGAACGAAATATGTGAAGCAACTTATTCTGGTGTCATATATTTTCATGTTATTTTTAAATTTAGATTGTTATTTTCATTATTATTTGATTTGTTTTATAATTTCAAATATTTGGAAAAATAAATATTCCAAAGAAATCGATTTATAGAGTTTTTTAGAAGAGTGATTATAAAATCACATTTAGATGAAGAATTGTAAATTTGGAAACGTATTTAAGAGGTAAATTTTGTTTTTTTTTTTTTTAGTAAAGTAATAGCATATTGTAATAGGATTAATATTTTTTTATTTTTTTTAATAATTAGTCTAAAGGATCATGGAAACCACACAAGGTAATAATATTGTTTCTTTCCTTTTTTATAAAACTAAGGAATACTGGGTAAAATACGTAAAGATGGCATGAGTGGGGTCTCCGCTTCCGTGACGACGGGGGGATGGTCGTCCCCCCCTTGTCCGTCAGCTCGACCCCCTAATATGAAAAAAAAATTGTATTTTTTAATATTTTTCCGTTTATTTTTATTCGTGCTTCTTGCAAAAAAAAAAAAAAAAAAAAAAAAAATTAAAAACCACATTAGAATTTTCCGCTGATTCCAAATTTATTTGTATTTACTGTAGGGCTGCGTTATCGAGTTAATCATGTGTCACTTTAGATCACTCTTGACAGATATATATATAATATATAATTATATACTATATATATAGTATATAAATATAATATATATATTATACTATTATATTATATTTATATATAATATATATATATAATATATAATATATATATTTATATTATATATATTATTATATATATATAATATTATATATTATATATTAAATATATATATATATATATATACCCTGATATATAATTAAGTAAATAAAAGTATATAAATAATATTAAATATTATAATTATGAATTCTAAAAGTTATGATGTGAATTGCATGTTGTACTATGGGTTCGGAAGGAGCAGTGCAAATTTTTGAAATATTTCTTTTTATATTTTTAATTATTATAAATCAAAAAATAATTATAATCAATCATTTCAAATACTAATTGTAGGTGGAGCTGTGTTTTTCCAATCCTATTCGTCGAGTCTTATGAGTAAATTTTTTCCAAAATTCTCTTCACTGTCAGCAAGGGCTGGAACCCCTCCTATCACAGTTCTATCCGCGGAATGTATTGGATGATGATATCGTGTAATTAACCCATACTGATAGTAATGACAGTGCATTGTGCTGATAATGATGATAATACATAATAATATATAATTAAAGTTAATGATAATTTTCTAATATGTGAATACGTAAATAAATCGGGTTAGGTCAATTTTTTCTTACGTTTCCTTTGGGGAAGTTAATTGTTAATATGGTGAAAAGTAAATTATTAACCTATGAAAGGAGAAAATAAGATTATATTCAAAATTTAAACGTATTGGTGAGAGCCGATAATGTGTTTAATTTTTCTTTTTAATTATTTATTATTTAGTTTTTAAACATGTTTTTTAATTTATTTTAGCTGTAGTGCTAAATAAATATTTCAAGGAAATATTTTCAATATTTTAAGTATTGTTATTTATGTTTCTTATTGGTATTTAATTCATTACATTAAAACAAAGAGGAATTCAATATTTGTCCAGTGTGTGTTCTATAACAATATTACTTTGCGGGTACTAATTACAATTTATTTTTAATTTGTAATTTTTTTATAAGTAGGTTATTTTATGTGACGTTATTGTTAGGTTTGAGTTAGGTTAGGTTAATTAGTGGGTTAGGGTTGGTTAGGTTAGATTAGGTTAGTTGTTAGAGTTAGGTTGGTTACCGGAGTAGTATAACATGAGAATAGGCTAATTATTAACCACAAAAGCCGCAATAGTCATAAAATAGACCGAAAAGTTCGTGACATTCAAAGGGGTGCGGAGGGAAAAGGTCACATGTTCTATAGGTTATATATTTATATAGGTTATACGGAAGGTTAAGGAAAGCTTTTTTATGATATAGGCTATATGATATAGGATATATTCTAGCTTCTAGCACTGCGACGTGCTAGTATTTAGAATACAATCGGTCTTTAGTTGTCTATCCCTAGATATTGGGTACGGGGATGATGGTGTATCTTAGAGGTGCTAGGATGCTTGCCTTCTATGAGTTATTACCTCCTCCCCTTTTTCTAGCCTTTTCTAGGAATGACTGTACGTCATTGAATACACCCGGTATTAGTGCTACCCTAGGTATTGGGGTACGGAAGAGTCGAGTGGTTTGTATTAGAAATGCTGCAGGATGCTATTTTCTATATTTTAACCGATATTACCAGACCCGTTTTAGCCTTTTCTAGCACACAGTACTTATACCGTCAAGCGAATACAACCCGGTATAAGGATTATAATTACTTAGGTTTTATAAGGTATAGATTTCGATTGGTGGTGCATTCATTAGAATGTGCAGTGTTGGCTTCCCCTTCACGAGTTATACATATCTACCCAGTCTATTACCACTATAGCCTACCTCTTTCTAACCCTTCTAGTAGATATATCGTTTGGTGAGACGATATCGATATTACATACGATTAGTACTAATCGACAGCTAACTTCATGCTGTACTGCTGAATCGGATTCCTGTGGTTTATGACGGTTGATTCACTCCTAACAAGAGTTAGTATTAGATATTACCTACCCGCTGATGGCGTTTGCAATTCACATTGCAAGTTGCATGCAGTATGCAGAATGTTGCAACAAATTGCAACATTAGAAAATTTTGCAAATTTTGAAATTTTGCACAGTGTTATTTGGCAAGTATTAACCACGTTTACGGGTCAATATTATTTTTCGGTGTGCGTAGAACGTTTTCCGGGGTCACGTAGCCACAGATCAAAACGCCGAGGCTCTGGTGCAGCGCAAACCGCGCGCACGGCACATAATCTTTTTCGCCTTTTGCCGTCGTCGATATTTCTATATCTAGCTACCTTTTTCTTTGCTGACTATTCAATTTCGACTATGTAGAATTCCGAGCCAACTACGCATGGTTTAAGTTATTGTATATATATATATAACTATATTTATTTATTATATATATATATATATATATATATATAAATTATAATATATTAATATATATATATATTATATATATATTATATATATAATATTATATAATCATATAATATATAGTATATATATATATTATAATTATTTATAATATATATATTTTATTTATATAAGAGAGAGAGAAGATTGAGATGAGAGAGGCCGCTTTTTAGCACCTCCAGGAGAAGGGATTGCCTCCTTTATCCATCCTTTAGGTAGTTTAAGCCCTCTTTTTGATGTTTTGACCTTGAATTTCGGTCTTGCCTTGATATTTCGGTTTGGGTTACCGTATCAAGGCTGAAATTGACCTTGCAATAAATAGTTCGGTCGAGAATTAAGTAGAGATAAGTGAGCACATGTGCGTATCTGAGGCAGTATCTGTTTGTAGGGACTGTCCTAGACGAAATGAGGGTCATGTAGGTATTTTACGTTAATTGTGACGTCCTGTATGTAACGTATCTCTAATCCTACACCACACCTAACCTCACCTCATCCTAGATCTACCCTACCCCAACAACATACAAACAACAAACACAACAACAACAACACACACACACACCAACCACCCCACACAACACACACACACAAAACACACTCGATATTTTGATGCTCATTTGATGCTCACTTTGATGCTAACTTGATGACTAATTTGATACATCACTTTGAATTGTCAATTTGATGTTCAACTTTGTTTGTCCTCAATTTGATGTAATCATTTTTAATGTCTCAGCTTTGAATGATCTATCTTGTTTAGCTCGGAAAAAGGAAGGAGGAGTACGAAGAAGAGAAGAGAAGAGAAGAAGAAGAAGCAAGAAAGAAGAAGAAGAAGAAAAGAAGAAGAAGAAGAAGCAGAAAGAGAAAGAGATTTAAGTAGACTGAATACACACCAACAACACCATCAGTCTAAATTTCTATATTTTTTTTTTCCATCAGTCTTTTTATTTTAAAGTGTTCATTAAAAGTTAAAAGTTATGATAAAAGGTAAAGTAAGTTAAATTTTCATATTGAAGGATTACATTTTTCATGTAGTAAATACAAATGGTTTTGAAAAAAATTTTGTTTTTTTCAAAAAAATTATTCATATATGAAAACATTTTTTGTTTTATTAGATAACTTTTTTCTATAAAAGACATGTTTTGTTTTGAAAAACATTTTTGTTTTTAGAAAGATTTTTATTGAAAAACATTGTTTTACTAGAAAAATGTTTGTCAATTTGACCGAAAGAAACCATGATTAGTAGGACATAAAGCATTGAAACAGTAAAACACTACGCAAAACAGCACAAGGGGGGTCACTATTCACCTCTGTGTTTTACTGTTTACGCTTATCCATACTTTATTATTAATAAAATTTATATAACACTTCATATTTTCTTCTATAAACGTTAAACTTTCTCATATATCACAGTTTTTTTTTCTCTCTCCTTCTCTTATACTTTTAATAATAATACTTTTAAGCATAACATAAATAAAAATAATTTTTATGTATGAATGACCACAGTAAGAGGATGAGGTAAACAAGATTTTTTTTTATTAAATTTCTTTCATTTTTATAAGTGAATTTTTTTAAATATAAAATTTATATATATATTATATTATTATAAGTATGATATATATATATATATATATTATATATATTTATATATAATATATATATATATAGTATATATATATATATATATATATATAGTAATATAGTATATATATTAGTATATTAATATATATATATATATATATATTATAGATATATTAATATATAAATTTATTATATATATATGTATAACGAGTTTTCAATTTTGTGTACATGAAGTGTGATTTTAAAATATTTAGAAATCATGCTATCACTAAGTTTTTAATAATATTTAATATTATATAATATTATATTTAATATATTATTTTATTAATATATATATATATATATTATATATATATTATATATATAATAGTATATTAATATATAGTATATATATATTATAAACATTGCTTTTACCGCATTTTAATTAGGTAAACAAAGAACTATTAACGGGAAGGTAAAGAATTGCGTCCTCTGGGGTCGAACAAGACTGTTGCGACTGAAGAAGACTACTCGAATCCGCTCTACGGATAACTGAGCACCTCTAACCCAGATTAGATTCAAAGGAACAGTTTAAAGCGAACGAGCTCAGTCAAGGGGTTATCACACCCTGTCCTTCCGTCGTATCGTTCGTAAGATTTTATTATACTTAGCGTTTTTATCCGCACCTGTTTATTTACCTATAAACAAGATATTACGGGAAGGTAAAAGAATTGCCTCTCGGGGCGAAACACAGCCTGTTTGCGACTGGAGACGACATAACTCGACGCTATATACACAACTGAGCATCCTCTTAACCTCAAAAGTAAATTCAGAACATTTTAAGACAGACGAGCTCCGTCAAGGCGTATATAAACAGTTTTATGCCACACTGTCCTTCCTCGTATTGATTTCGTTAAGATATATATTATATATTGCTCCTTTTACCTGCAATTTTATATTAATAACAAAAGAGTATTACGGAATAGTAAAGTAATTGCGTCCTTGGGGTCGACGCAGCAATCCTGCTGTGTGCGACTTGAGAAGACATACCGACGATGCCTACACTGGACCATCTCTAACCCAAAATATAAGTGATAGATTCGGAACAGTTTTAAGCGAACGTGCTCCGTAAGGCGTATATTTGACCAGTTTCCACCCTGTTTCTCCTGTATTCGTTGTAAGATTTTAATATTTAAATTGCTTTTACCGAATTTAAATATTTGACCACTCAAGAACTATAACGTGGAAGGTATAAGAATTGCCGATCTCTGTCGAACACGCTGTTGCGACTGAATCGACATACTCGACGCTCTATCCATGAGCCATCTCCTACAAAAAAGTTTTAGAATGGAACAGTTAGAGGGATGCTCAGTGGTAGCGTCGAGTTTCGTTCTACATCCGAAGGCGGTGGTTGCGACCAGGGGGAAATTCTTTAACCTTCTCGTAATAGTTCTTTGTTTATGTGTATATTAATATTTGCGGTAAAAAGCAATTGTTTATAGAGATAAAAATCTTATAAATCGACGATAAGAGGAAGGGAAGGGTGGAACCTGGTGATAACGTGAGGGAGATCGTTAGTAAAACTGTTCTTGATTCTAAGTTTTTTGGGTAGAGGACTGGTCGTGGTAGAGCGTCGATATGTCGTTTTCAGTGCAACAGGCGGTGTTGACCGAGAAGGAGGCACAATCTTACCTTCCGTTATTTTTTGTTTAGTAATTAATTAGAAGTGCGGTAAAAGGTGGCGGAGCAATTTATAGATTAAATCTTTACGAAAAGATACGAGGGAAGAGGGGTGGAAAACCTGGTGATAACGCCTTGACGGAGCTCGTTCGCTTAAAGACTGTTTCTGAATCTAACTTTTTGGGTTAGAGATGGCTCAGTGGTAGGGCGTCGAGTATGTCGTTCTAATCGCAACAGGCGGTGTTTCGACCGAGGAGGCAATTCTTTGTGGTTAACATCTTGTTTAACCGAGAACGCTTATAAAAAGCATGTTTTAACAAAAAAAATATGGCAAAGAAATTTGAGTAGAATGCCTGAGTGGTGATTTATTCCTTGAGGGAGCTTCGTTCGTAACTGTTCCGTGAATCTAACTTTTTTTGGGTTAGAGGATACATGCTTCAGTGGTAGATCGGTCGAGTAACGTCGTTCTACAGTACGCAAACGTTGTGTTTGACTCCAGAGGAGGCATTCTCTTCCTTTATCTTTTAGTTCTTTGTTTAATAATAAACATTGTATTTTGGTAATTGCAATGTCTAATATAAAATCTTACGAACGATACGAGGGAAGGAAGGGTGGATAAACTGTGATAGTAAAGCATGGAGGACTCCTTCGCTTAAAGTTGTTTCTGAATATAACTTTTTTGGGTTAGAGGATGGCTCCACTGGTAGACGTCGAGTATGTCGTTTCATCGCAACAGGCCGGTGGTTCCGACCTCCAGAATGGAGGCAATTCTTACCTCCTATAGTTTTTGATTTATGTGGTATATTAAATTCGTAAAAAGCTAATGTTTATAAATAAACGTTACGAACGATACGTAGCGGAAGGACAGGGTGGAATAACTGGTGATAACGCTTGGGGAGTCGTTGCTTAAAACTGTCCTCGAATCTAACTTTTTGGTTTAGATGGCTCAGTGGTAGAAGCGTCCGTATGTGTTAGTCATGCTACAGGCGGTGGATTCGCGATCTCCAGAGGAGGCATTCTTTACGTTCCCGTAATAGGTTCATTTGTCTTAGTGGTGAAATAGTTTAAATTGGGAAGCAAGTTATATATATAATCTACGACGATACTGGAGGGAGGACCAGGTGGAAAACTGTGATTAATGAGCCTTGAGACTGTTCGGCTTAAATGTTCCTGAATCAATTTTTTGGGTGTCGACGATGGTAGTGGTAGGCCGTCGAGTTATGTCGTTTCTCGATCGCAACAGGCGGTGGTTTCACCCCACGGAGGAATTCTTATACCTTCCCTAGTAAATAGTTCTTTGTTTTATGTAAATATTATTGCGGTAAAAGCAAATGGTATAATATTTGAAATCTTACGAAGATACGAGGGAAGGACATGGAACACTGGTGATAACGCCTTGACGGAGCTCGTTCGCTTAAAGCTTGCCTGAATCTAACTTTTTTGGTTTAGAGGATGGCTCAGTGGTTGAGCGGTCGAGTATGTGTGTCTCAGTTTATGAGTAGTACACGGGGTTGAAGAGGCAATTTTTACTTCCTCGTAATAGTTATTTGTTTAGTTGGTAAATATTAAATTGCGGTAAAAAACTTGACTTATAATATAAAAATCTTTACGAACGATACGAGGGAAGGACAGGGTGGAAACCTGGTGATAACGCCTTGACGGAGCTCGTTCGCTTAAAGATGGTTCTGAATTAAACTTTTTGGGTTAGAGGAGGTCAGTGGTCAGCGTCGAGTATTAGTTTCAGTCTGCAACAGGCGGTGGTTCGACCCAGAGGAAGGCAATTCTCTGTTTACTTCGTAATACGTTCTTTGTTATGGCTATATATATATTATATATCTATATAATGATTAATTTATATTATATAGGTATAATATATATATATATATTATATAATATTAGTATATATTTATATACTATTATTTTAATATATATATATTATCTAATATATATATATATATATATATATTAACGAGAATTGCAATGTTGTTTACATACAGATATCTTTAAAATATTACAGAACACAAGTTTTAAATTATTATATATATTATTGTTTACTTATATTATATTTATAATCTATATATATATATTACTATATATATTATATATTAAATATTATATTTGTATATAACATTATATTATTATATATATATAATTATATATATTATAATATATAATATAATATATTATATATATATATAATATTATATATTATTTACATTTATGCGCAGAACACATGGGATGAAGTTGAAACGTGCATATTCTCTAATATAATACCAACTCTAATGTCTTTGAAATACGACATATGGAATAAATATCTCGAATTGCAACCAACATCTTTCAGCATATCGTCTCTAGGTTGCATTTTCATGCAAAAGAGAATAAAATAATCCAACTTAAGTTGTCGTGCAGCAGCGATATACATCTATTTATTTTCTCATACTTAAGTGTAAATGTTTTTGTAACAAACCATAGCTAGAGTATTAATTATTAGGTATATTGGCATATCCATCGATGCATAAATTCCTCTTCTTTTATTTTGAACAAAGATAAATGCTCGAAAATTTATGAGGGGACCCTGTGCTCGAATCGAAATGATATGGTTATCTAAGTAAAGAGTTCCAGTACTTACGGTTTGTCATAATGGCGAGTATCGGCATATTGAGAAAAGCAAAATGGTAATAAATTTAAACCCCCTCTGACCTTGCGTTTCTAATGGGATATTTCACTAATTGATCGATGTATCAATATACATACTCAGCCTTTTACCACATTCTTCCCGGTGTCAATAGTTCGGAGGAAATTCTTCAACAGAAATGAACAAGGGTCTATTATTTGCACCTATCGTAGGAATACAGGCAATGTAAAGATCACCATTAGGTGACGACAATAAAAAGAAGCAGCTGTGGTGACTATAAAAGGTCTCGTAAAATATAGTTGTTTAAAAGTTTGGGAGTGGTGAAAAGAAGCCTGGTGTTAGCTCATTGGAATTAATTGTAATGAATAACATTTGTTATATAAAGAAGTCTCAAATTTCTATAGATATATGAAGTTTTAACCAATCATAAAAGTAAACAAAGATTACAACATAACCGCATTATCAACTCAGAAAGTTCATATAATCACGCCTTACATCGCAGCGATAAACATGTTTACAGGAGGATTAGGCATATACACCTAAACTGTAATATATTATACCAAAGGAGGTTATTTCATAATACATGTAGAAAATGATCTATTACCAGATAACAACAAAACACTATAATAACACTGAAACAGAACAAATAATAGATACTAATAATAATAATTATAAAAGAAATATAAATAATATAATAATAATAATAATTTATCAATATAAAAAAAACATTGAATATATTATATATAATATAGTATATATATATCTTATAAATTAATATATAATATTTACTAATATATATATATATATATATATGATATTATTAGATAGAAGTACATATATATATATATTAATCATATTTATTTTTATATATATATAATGATGTTCCCTTACTATGATGCTGGCTTACGATGAACAATCTTAAAGATTTGTAAATACGCTCAATCTTACACAAATGCTAGTTATCTTCGTCTTAATATAAGTTACTTTATTATTCTCAACTCCATCCAGAGTAATCGATACAGTTTTTCTCCTAACTAACAATATGTTTTGGGTCAGGATATGGATCACTGTAAGATTCTTCAAGCCTGACGAATAATGTACATGAATCTATCGAAGGCTAGGACTGATTTTTATATTTGTTCCGAATAATTAGGTAAAGTTTTTTAATGTATATTATGCCCTGTATAAAATATAAATGGGCCAGTAGACATAACTCGGTTAACATTTCTGTTTGTTACCGCAACTGTTTTAACCATTTTATCTCGCAACATCGACCATATATGTTTTCTATGGATGTGCTTCTATATATAATGAACCATATAAGGTTGTGGGGTTTAAATAATCCTTATTTCGGCGTCTCTGCATTTCTCAATATCCATAATATTAGATTTGATTTTAGATAAGTTAAAGTAATCTTCGTATAATTCATTCATGATTCCACCCCTGATATATTGCCAAGATTTATACTTCAGTGTGACTTAAAAGTGTTCATTCACCATGTCTTAATGTTGGCATGCACAAAGTAATTCGGTCGGACTCTAAAACCGTCCTGTTGATATTCATATTGGCCTACCAATTGAAGTAGGTAAAACGTCTGGTTTTCTTGTATTATAAAGAAGGAGTACATCATTTTCGGAATATTGAATTTCCCAATGCAATGCAAGTATAGAGTCGTATTTATGCGCCGAATCCTTCTAAGGATAGGAAATACATCAAGGGAAATAAGAAACATTTTGAATAGACAGAGCACGACCTTCTAAGCCGACGTTCCATCTAGAAACGATAATGAGAGAAAAGATTTCGAGAGAAGGATATAATGTAATATTACTGAGACCAAACAAGTTAGAGATAAAGGGATATTTAAACATCAAGAAAGGTATAGTATTATTTGTTGCCGTTTCCATAGTATATTGTATGGCAAAATAATAACTTTATTTACAAAACAATAAAATGCTTACTATATTATTTATATATCGTATATATTATAGTATATTATTATTTATATATTATTATAATTATAATATATTATAATATATTACTATATTTATATGTATAATATAGGGGTAAACATGTAATGGATAGCGGCATACATATTAAAATAAAAGAATAATCCAATACGCTACTAAATAAAATTAAAGCATACGTCTTTCACGAGAGCACCAGGGTTTAACCCTTGCTAGATGATTGAACCTCCATGGGATATACATTCCGAGGGGCGTGTAAGCGACATTACACTCGAAGGAGGTAAGCTCCTGCTTGGTGATTACCAGGAGGGTTCATTCATCTAGCAAAGGGGTGAACCCTGGTGTCTCTCGGTGGAAGGGTTTTCTTTAGATAATTTTATATGTATGCTATTATTGGAGTTTCTTTTATTTTACATATGTTATGTGGTGTGTGTGTGTTGTTTACCCCCCTAATATATCATAGATTATATATACTAATTATATTTAATTATATTATAGTTTATATTATATATTATAATATATATATATATATATATATATATTATATATTGTAAGAATTTGGATGTGTTTTCTTGGATATATATATATCTATATATATAATAATTATATATATATATATAATAAATATATTATATAATATTAATATATTATAATAATATATATATATTATATATATAATTATACTATATATATTATATATATATATATATATCTATATATACTATTATTATATATATATCTTATAATTTATTATATTTACTTTTCAGTAAAATTAATTTTTAAAAAAAAAAATCTTGTTTTAACTTACCCTTATATTATCTTTTCATTTATAGAACTTTTTTTATTTTTAAAGTCCGATCAAAATATTATTTTATTATTGCTGTTTTCATAGTAGGTAGAGAGAAAAACATGGTGTATATGATGAAATGTTTAAGTTTATAGAAGAAAAATGAGGGTTTATATATATTTATTAATATAAGTTGATGGTGAAGAGAGTAAACAGTAAACATGGAGGAGGGTGAGGCTGGTGGGGTACCCCCTGTATTGGTGTTTGCTGTAGTGTTTTAACTGCTTTTGCTTTATGTCCTAAAATATGTTTTCGGGAAATTTGACAACTTTTTGTCTAAGAAACATGTTTTTCAAAAATGTTTTTTTTGAAAAACAACAAAAATGTTTTTCAAAAAAAACCAAAATGATTTTAGAGAGAGAAATAAGATGCGTATAAAACAAAAATGTTTTTTATTAACAAAAATGTTTTTGAAACACAAAAATTCGTTTTTCAAAAACCATTTGTATTTAAGCGTAGAAAATGAAGAAAATGTATTCTTATCTCAATATGAAGAATTTACTTTAATTTCAAGATTTTATTATATACTTTAACTCTAACTTGGTAATGGAATCAGTTCTTTCTATATATAAAAGACGATTGAAATAAAAATAAAATAAAAACATGAAAAGTGTGGTGTGTGGTGTGTGTGTGAGAGAAATAAAAAAAAAATTATTGCTTCTTCTTTCAGGAGCCTTCTTCTTCTTTTTTTTTATTACTTTGTCTTATTCGTCATGTTTCTTTTTTTTCTACTTGATCTTTTTTCTCTTTTTCTTACTCTCCTCCTTCTTTTTTCCTGTAACAAGGATGAGTCTCAAACTAGAATTTAAAAATGAGTCAATCAAAGGTTAGAAATAAAGTTGAGACGTTCAAGTTGAGACTCAAAGTTGGGTATTCAAAGATTGAGGTACTCATAAGTGAGGCATTCAAAGTTGAGGCATCAAAGTTGAGGCAATCAAAATATGATGTGTGTGTGTAGTGTGTGTGTAGTGTGGTGGTGTGTGTGTGTGTGTGTGTGTGTTTTGTGCGTAGGTGTGGTGAGTGTGTAGGTGTTTAGGTGTATGTGTGTAGGCGTGTGTAGTTGTGTGTAGGTGTGCATGTAGGTGTAGGTGTAAGTGTCAAGGTGTACGTGTGTGAGGTTTAGGGAATAGTACATACGGAACTCAATTAAGGTAGATCTACATGCCTCATGTAGGATGTTCATACAACGATACTGGGTCAGATACTAAGTGCTCGACTTATATCATAATTCCTCCGAATTTTATGCAAGGTCATTTCAGGGCTTGATACCGGATAAGGTAACGAAATCTCAGGCCAGCACGAAATATCAGAGGTTCAAAACATAAAAGAGGCTAATACTAAAGGTGTGATTAAAAGGGAGGCTATCCTTCGTCCTAAGGGTCTAAAAAGCGGGTCTTCTTCTCTCTCGTCATCATTCCCCCCTTCCCCCCCTTTTCTCTCTCTCTTTCTCTCTCTCTCGATATAATATATATATATTATATATATCGTAATATTATATATTCTATAATATATAATATATATATTATTAATATATATATTATTTATTAATATATATATATAAGTAAAGTCTAGATTATATTTTATGTATATTTCTTATATATTATATATGAAATTAATACTATAATATATATATATATATATATAAAATATATATATATTATAATATATATATATATATAATATATAGATTCATATATATATATATATATATATATAATTAACCGTGGAAACAAGTTTGGCTGCGGATTCAAACATAGGTTCGAAATGTGATAGTCAGAAAAAAAAAGGTAGATGAGATAAATAGAATAATCGAGACGGCTAAAAGCGAAAAGAATGATGTGAGCGGTGCGGGGCGTGCGGATGGGCAGAGCCTCGGTTTTTGTCCACTGCGGGTCGTTGACCCGAAAACGACTTCTACCACCGGAATACATTTAAATTTGAACTGCTTAAAACGTGTATCGCCAAAATAAGAATGTTGCAAAATGTGTGCAAAATGTTGCAAAAGTTGCAAAGCATGGTTTGCCACATTTGCAACATTGATCAACATATTGTAATGTTGGATTTGAATACGACCATCAAGGGGGGGGTAAGGGGTTTAATATCTAATATATCTCTTGTTATGGAGTGATCGAACCCGAGTCTAAACACACAGGATATCGATTCATGCAGTGTCGATTATAGTACTAATCGATGCTAATATCGGATATGGTCTGTCACAACACGATATATCGCACTAGAAGGTTAGAAAGGGGGTAGGGTAATAGCCATGTAGAAGACCTACCTACTACATTTACTTTGCACGCAATCGAAATCCTCATAACCTATAACCTGGTAGTAAGACACTATTATGGGTGTATTTATACGTAGGATAATGTCATGCTAAGAAATGGCTAGAAGGGGGTTGGTAATAACTCATAGAAGGAAAGCATACCTAGCATCTTCTAACAAATCGACTCTCCGTACCCAATAACCTTGGGGTAGGCACTAATACCGGGTGTATATCGATGAATACGGAATGTATGATAGAACAGGCTAGAAATAGGGGAGGTGGGTAATAAATCTAGAAGGATAGCCACCTAGCACCTTCTAATATACCATTCGACTCCGTACCAACCTAAGGGATAGACAATAGCCGGTTATATACAATATAGGCCGCAGTGCTAGAAGCTAAGATATCATACCTATATATAAGACATATATATATATAACTATATATAATAACTAATATATATATCAAAAAAAAAAAAAAGAAAAAAAAAAAAAAAGAAATAAAAAAAAAAAAAAAAAATATGAACATGGTGACTTCAGTTTCGACTCGGCGGCACCCCTTTGAAGTCCACGTAAATTTGCGGTCGTTTTATGACCTTGGCGTTTGTGGCTAAGAATAACTTGGAGCCTATTGCTCAGTAACTATGTTGGTTAGGTTAGTAGGGTTAGGTTAGGCGTTGGTTAGGTTTAGGTTAAGGCTTAGGTAGGATTAGGTTAGGCTTAAATTATGGTTCAGGTAAGATTAACATAGGTTTCAGATCTGATGGGGGTAGAT
>JABUQX010114671.1:7500-21123 GCA_015478945.1 Trachelipus rathkii | reverse complement strand
AAGAGAGATGAGTCTACTCAGAGGGAGTAGGAGATAACAGAGCTGCACCGGTGCAGGCTCCGGTGGGGTGCCGAGTTATTAAATATTGTGTAATGATCAATATTGGTGTCCTAATATGGGTTATCGATTCCGTAGATTTCGAAAATAATGGTTCCAGAACCATCAAGAAATAAAAAATAAATAAATAAATAAATCATAATAAAATTTCTTATTCTGTTTTTGTTTTTAACTTCAATTTAGGTTTTTACATATCTATATAAGGCAGTAAACTTCAGTAATAATGCCACCCAACCCTACCCTCCTGACGCAGTTGTGATATATTTGATCTATCTGGATCTATTGATGTAAGGTCAAACTTTTTTACTAAATTTGTTCATGTTTTACATACCTAGAATCAGCTAAATCAGTAAATCAAACACCATCCACCCTCCCTCCTGACCAGTTTGATCTATTGATCTATTGCTTTGAGTTTATCTATTGATTAAGGTCAAATTTTTTACTAAAATTAGTTCATTTTTTACCATACCCTAAAATCAGTAATCAGTAAATCCAAGCCAACCAACCTACCCTCCTGTTCCGCAATCATCGATCTATTGATCATTGATCTTGATCTATGATCTTTGATTTAAAGTCAACATTGTTTTACTAAAATTGTACTTTGTCGATACCCTAAAGCGTAAACTCCTAAATCAAAACCACTAGTCCAACCTCCTCCTGACCAGGTTGTGATCTATTGACTAATTGATCTATTGATCTATTGATTAAAGGTCAAATTTTTACTAAAATTGTCAATGTTTACATACCTATATCAGTAAAATCAGTAAATTCAAGCGCCACCCAACTACCCTCTCTGTCCATCATGATCTATTGATCTATTGATCTATGATTTAAGTTATATTTTTACTAAAATTGTGACGTTTTACATACCTAAAGCAGTAATCCTAAATCAAACCACTACTCCACCCACCCTCCTGACCAGTTTGTGATCTATTGATCTATTTGATCTATTGATTCAAGTCACATCTTCCGAGTGTCATTTGGAATAAACATAACATAAAGATCAGTTCTTTATACAAAGATCAACAACTAATATAGCTGACGTACAAAGTTTTTCACATCAACTACAAAGGCCTAACATGGCGTAACAGAAACTATGAAAATAAATGTACAAGACAAAACCTATCATCAGCCTTAAATCATCGAATAACTGTTAACATTAACAAAGTTCCACACTTATAATCAGTAAAAGTAACTAACATAACCAAAAACGTATACTTATTCACCACTTTGTGAAACATATCTCTAACATAACGATTTTAATTTACACTAACATGGTAATAATTTAACTAAAATTTATCACAAAATTGGTTACTGATTAACGAATATACTCTAACATAATTAAGGTTTCAACTATTCAACTAAAGCTAACATGAATGTAATCATGACTAAGAAAATAATCGTACAAAGACAAACCTATCACATACCTTAAACAGCGAATAAACTGTTTAACCATTAACCAAAAATTCCACACTAACACCAGTAAAGTAACTAACATGGTATGCAAACGTAACCGTTATCTTACTTTTTTCAAGCATATCTCGAACATAACGATGTTAATTTACACTAAACACACTAAAATTTAGCAAAAATGTATCATCAAACCTTTGTCCCGATATGCATACTGATCAAAATATATGCTAAGCATAACAAGTGTTTTCACAATTAATGAAAGCTAACATAGCAATCATATGAACTAGGAACATAATGGCTACAACGACAAACCTAACACAACTGACACAAACAATAAACTGTTAACATTAACAAAGTTCCCAGCTTAACAGCGGTAAAGTAACTAACTTTACATAAAAACGTAACCTATTTATACCTTTTTTCAATCATATCTCTAACATATTAACGTAATCTTACATTTGACACAGTAACATTTTATCAAAAATGTGTCATAACCATACCTAACCCCCATAATACCTAACGAATGAGTAAAGACGAATAAAGTAAAGTTTTAGGCTTATCTCTTTTTTTAGACTCCGCCCTTTCGAAAAATAGCAAACTCTAAACATGAATAAACTGATTTTAGCTGCTTTAAACCATCTGCAATAAAGTGATGCAAATACTTATTATACTTTGACCTCAGTGCAGATATACTAGCAATGTAGCAGTCGCCATTCGGTTACGATTTAATAATAAAGTGACACTTCGTTGGAATACGAAACTCCCGTGAAGATATCAACAACCAAGCGTAGAGATGCGGGGAGATGCTCATCGTATCAACACTCGAGGAAAAACTATCCTACTTGAAGAAATATATATGAACTCCCTTAAATTAAATGAGATTCTTTCTTCAACCAATCAGAGAAAGTAAACAAGAATAGCCGACGTCACGAATGGAACCATATCAGTTCAAAGGGTATATATTCTCGTTCGACAACAATAACATAGTACACAGATAAGTTCTTTAGATACTAACTAAAACGAATATATGCTAACCGTAACATTGTTTTCACATTAATAAAGCTATACATACATGACCAGAACTAAGAAAATATGCACAACGACGAATCTAACACAACATAAGCACGAAGATAAACTGTTAACATTATTAAAGTTCCTACACTTAATCACATTAGAAGTAATCCCTGACATTGCATACAAACTAACCTATTCATACTTTTACCAAACATATCTCTAACATATTCACGTTTAATTTAACATTGACACTAATATTTAAAAAAAATTTTTATTATGACCTTGTTTAATTATCATACAGCCCAACGAAAGTATGCTAACGTACAAAGTTTCCCACATTAATAAAAGCTACACATACCATAATCCTCGTGAAACTAAGAAATATGATGTACAACGATCAAACCTAACACCCCTTACGTCTGAATAAACAACACATTAACAAACTTCTGCAAAAAACAGCAATAAAGTACCTAACACATCGCGCAACGTAACCTAGTCACACTTTTTTCAAGCATATCTCCAACACAATATCAATGCTAATTTTACATACACTACATATTTGAAACAAGAAGTTTATTTTATCTTTCGAACATTTAGAAACTTAGCCTATGAATGCTGACGTAACAGAGTTCTTACATCAACTTCGTACCAGTTTAACAAAAAATTAATTTTCAATCGTCATAACCTCGTCTAAATCTCACATTTTTGGTCAGCGAATCATGCCGCGTTAATCGAAAGTTGACAAACAAACATTAACAAAAACTCACAACATTTATACGCTATAAGAAAATAAAACTAAGTTCTTTGAGTAAAATATCCAAGTAAGAAATGTAATAATTTACTGCTGATGATTCAGTTAAGATCCGTAATCAGTAAAATCAAACGCCTCCATTCCGTGCAGTCCCTACACCCGTCCACCCACTTTGTGATCTATTGAGCTTTGATTCAATCATATGGTCAAGTGATATTTTTGAACAAACATAACATAATATGTTCTTTATATGTCTGAACCTACGAATATAATGCTAACTCAGACAATAGTTTTAGCACCAATAAATGCTAACAAATCATAACGCTGATATAGGAATATTGTACAAAATTGCAAACCTAACATAGCCTCGCGTATGAAAATAGCTACATCCTGAAAATTCCCTAACTGTCAAGCGTAAGTAGCTGCTAACAGGTCATACCATACTCGATATGTTCCCACTTTTTCCGAGCATATTAGCCCACTAGTAAAGCGTATTATCTTAACAACAGATCCCCTTAACAAGACCACTCTATCCAAAATGCCACCTCTCGAACTATTGAAAGCTTGACACGATCTTCATCAAAGTGTACTCCGTTTCGAAGTATACGAACAATCATTGACCTATGACATATAACGTAGACATGTAGCAAATAGTCTAGGCAAACTAAAACCCATTATTCAACAAAAACTTAACTCTAGGACTCACGTTGTCTAACACATCATCGTCCAGTTAACACAGTAATTATCTCTACAAAACTCATCAATTTCTCTAACAAATTAGTGTTATTTCCACATGTCATAGTAATATTTAACTATAACGTATCAACTTACGAATAAATCAGTTTTAATTAATAAAGTACCTAAAGGAATACATCTACCTCCGAGAGAAACCCAGGGGATGCGCCCTTTGAAAGGGGTGTGAATTCTGCGAGGGGGATCACCCCGAAGGGGTGTAAGCGGGCTTTACCCCTCCGAAGGAGGGGTAAGGCCTCAGACCTTCGGGCTGAGGCCTAAAGCCCGCTTACACCCCTTCGGGGTGATCCCCCTCGCAGGATTTACACCCTTTCAAGGGGCGCATCCCCCTGGGTTTTCCTCTCGGAGGTAATGTGTTGCTTTAGAATACTCTGGGTTAATGGAAACCGTTATTCGTAATGTACGATACGTTAATGTTAAATATTAAACTATGACAATGTGGAAATAACACTATATTTGTTAGAGAATGAGTGAGTTTTTTGTTAAGAATTACTGTGTTTAACTGGACTGTGTGTTAGAAACGTGAGCCTAGGTTAAGTTTTTTGTTGAATAATGTTAGGTTTGCCCTAGACTTTTGATAATGTCTACGTTTTATTCAATAGGTCAATGAATGTTATACCGAAACGAGTGACACTTGAATGAATGGATAGTGTCAATTCATAGTTCAAGAGTTGGGGCATCTTTGATAGATTGGTCACTTTGTTAAGGGTTTTTGTTAATACGGCTTACCTGTTGCTAATATGCTCGAATAAGTGGGACATAAAAGTGGGAACATGACCTGTTAGCTACTTTAACTTGATCAGTAGGGAATTTTTCAGATGTTAGCTGAATATTCATTATCGCGAGTATGTTAGGTTGCAATCTTGTACATATATTCCTGAGTCGCGTTATGATTCTGTTATGCTTTATTGGCTAAAACTTTGTTGGTTAAGCATATATTCTATGGTTAGTATGTATAAAGAACATTATTTTTATGTTATGTTTGTTCCAAAATGATACTTGGAAATACTGACTTTGAAATCAATAGCTCAATGATCACAAGTGTGGTGGGCGGTAGGGGATGCACGGATGGAGGGTTGATTTACTGATTACTGATTTACTGCTTAAAATCAGTAAATTATTAGGCTTTACTGTGATATTTTACTCAAAGAACTTATTTTATGTTATGTTAGGATATAAGAATTTGTTTTTTTTGTTATGTTTTGGTTAAAACTTTGTTATGTTTTGCAATTATTCGTTTGGGATTTTATATATTTAGACCAGGTTATGATGAATTTTTTGTTAAATGTTACGAAGTTGATGTAAAACATTTGTTACGCCAGCATTATATTCTTTGTCAGTATGATGATTAGACAGGTTTATGCTAAAACTTTTGTTAATATTACGATGTTAATTGTAAAATAGCACATTGATATGTTAGGATATCGCTTGAAAAAAGTGTGAGCTAGGTTAGTTTGCACGATGTGTAGGTAGCTTTATTGCTGTTATGTTGCAGAGAGTTTGTTTAAATGTTAGTGGTTTATTCGCACGTAAGGGTTGTTAGGTTTGTGTTGTACATTAATTCTTAGTTCAGGTTATGTTATGTTAGCTTTATTATGTGAAAACTTTGTTACTTTAGCATACTTTCGCTGCTCTGTAGGATAATTAAACAAGGTTATAATAAATTCTTGTTAAATATACTGTCATGTAAATTAACGTTAAATATGTAGTAGCTATGTTTGGTAAAAGGTATGAATAGGTTACTTTTGTATGCAATGTCAGTTACTTTTGACAGGTGTTAGTGTGGGAACTTTGTTATGTTAACAGTTTATTCGTGCTTAAGTTTGTTAGTATTCTTCTGGCCTTTATTTTCTTTAGTTCTGGTCGAATTTAAGGCTTAGCTTTATTAATGTGAAACAATGTTACGTTAGCATCATATATTCATTGGTTAGTATCTAAAGAACTTATCTTTGTACTATTTTATTGTTGTTGTTGTCGAACGACAATATATACGCTTTGAACGATATGGTTCAATCGTACGTCGTATTCTTGTTTACTTCTTCTGATTTGGTGAAAGAAAGAATCTCATTACATTTAAAGGGTGTTTATATACTATTTTCTTCAGTAGGATAGTTTTTTTCTCAGTGTTGATACGATGACATCTCCCCGCATTCTACGCTTGTTGTTGATATCTTCACGAGGAGTTTCGTTATTCCCAACGAAGGGTCATTATATTAAATCGTAAACCGAATGGCGGACTGCTACATGTCTAGTATATCCCTGCTGAGGGCAAATATTAATAAGTATTGCCAGTCACTTTATGCAGATGGTTAAAGCATAAAATCTATTTTTCATGTTAGAGTTGGTATTTTCTGAAGGAAGCGGAGTCTAAAAAGAGATAAGCCTAATAAACCTTTTACTTTAATTCGTCTTTACTCGTTAGGTATTATGAGGGTTAGGTATGGTTATGACCTTTTGATAAATGTTTACTGTGTAAATGTAAGATTAACGTTAATATGTTGAGATATGTTTGAAAAAGGTATAAATAGGTTACGTTTTGTATGTAAAGTTGGTTACTTTGGTGTAAGTGCTGAACTTTGTTAATGTTAACAGTTTAATTTAAACGTGTAAGTTGTGTTAGGTTGTCGTTGTACAATTGATATTTCCTAGTTTCATAATGAGCTTTGTTAATGTTATACAGTTTATTCGTGTTTAAGTTGTTAGATTTGTCGTTGTACATTATTTTCTAAGTTCATGTTACATCATGTTTAGCTTTATTGATGTGGAAACCTTATTATGTTAGAGTATATTCGTTGTAATTAACCACTGTTGTGATAAGATTTTTAAGTTAATTATCTACCATGTTAGTGTACAAATTCTACATTCTTATGTTAGAATATGTTTGACAAAGTGTACAAAGTACGTTTTTTGGTTGTTATGTTAGGTTACTTTACGATATTAAGTGTGGAACTTTGTAATGTTAACAGTCTTTCGTGTGTAAGTTGTGATAGGTTTTGTCTTTGTACATTATTTTCATAGTTCATTGTTAAACATTGTTATAATAATTTGATGTGAAAACTTTGTTACGTCGCCAATAAATTGTTTGATCTTTGTATAAAGACACTTGATTTTATGTTATTTTTATCCATAAATGACAGCTCGCATTATGTGACTTGAATCATTTAGATTCATAGATCACACTGGTCAGGAGGGAGTTGATAGTGGTGATTAGTGATTTACTTTGTCTTTATGTTGTGGTTATGTAAATACGTTCATTTCTATATTTTGTATTATATATATTGACTTTTAATTCATATATGATCATATTATTATTCTTAGATTTTAGTATATATTTATGATTCTTTATTTGATTGGACAGGTGGGTAGGTTGTGTGTGTCTTTGTTATTTTATTTCTGATTTTCTTTTGATTTGGGTTTATTGTTATTTATATATTCATTTTTTTGTTTATTTCTTTTTTATTTATGTATAATTATATTTTTGAACCTTATATTTCCAATATTTGTTATTTCTATTATTTTTATGTATTTCAACATAGCAATAGATCAATAGATCACAACTGTTCAGGAGGATGGGTGGATTGGTTTGATTTAGTGATTTTACTGCTTTAGGTATGTAAAACGTCACAATTTTTAGTAAAAAATTGACCTTAATCAATAGATTCACATACGATCAGTCAGATCAATACATCATGATTGGACAGGAGGGTGGTTAGATGGTGATTTGAAACTGATTTACTAATTTAGGGTATGTAAAACATGACAATTTAGTAAACAAATTTGAGCCTTAATCATATAGATCAATAGAATCAATTAGATCAATTAGATCACAACTGGTCAGGAGGGCAGGGGTGAGGTGGTTTGATTTACTGGATTTCTGATTTAGGTATGTAAAACATGACAATTTAGTAAAAAATTTCAATAGATCTAATAGATCAATAGATCATAATAATAATAATATATACAACTGGCAGGAGGGTAGGTTGGTGGCTGATTTTAGAGTTGTGACTGCTTTAGACTATGTAAATAACGTAAATTTGAAAGTATAAACATAAAAAGAATAAAGAAATTTTATTTATTTACTTATTATTTATTTTTTTATATCTTACATTTTCTTAATTTTTAATTTCGACCCTATTCTTTTCTTTTTTAATACTCTGATATAGGACTCCAATATTGTATCTATTTTCATCATCATCATTAATATTATTATAATTCGTTCTACGCACCGGAGCCCTGCATCCGTGCAGCTGTCACTTCCTACTTTTCCTATTTTGAGGTCAGTACCCTCTTTTGCTTCTTGCCGCTTTCATTCATTTTAGTTATCTTCTTTCTTTCCTCCCTTTGACCTCTGGAATTCTCCACTTCTTGTCTCTTTTTCCAGTCGGGACCCCCCTAATGGGGGGTCCTAGAACCCTATCAACAGACTATAAATCAATCATATTCGATTACTCTAAAACACTCGCTATATCACCTAATTAATACATCATTTTTTTTTACCAATATTGTTGTGATACGAATGTTTTATTACTCGCAGCCTGCAGTGAATCCAGCACGGTGCTGGAGCAAACTCCTCCAGATTCACATATCAAGTATTTTCGTAGAAATACTTCAAACTCTGAAATCTCTCATCGCAAATTTCAGCCTTCTTCACGAACACTTTTGTATCTTTTAAGTGGGGGGTGGGCGTCCCCCTTCGGGCGACCCATGGGACCGTACAGTCGCCATGACTGAGGGTACCTCCCCATCTAACACCCCTCCAATTTTTACCCGATACGATAACTCTAACTACTACTATCACTACTACTACTACTACTACTACTATTACTACTACAAACTACCTTTACAACTACTACTTACTACTACTACTGACTACTACTAGCTAATAATAATAATAATAAATAATAATAAAAACTCTACCAGAGGATGAGACGGAATCAGCACGGTGCGGTGCGGTGCGGACGGTGCGGTGCGGTGCGGTGCGAGACAGTGCGATGCGGTGCTGAAGGACACGCAGAAGGGCTTTAAAAAACAACTCAGAGTGATCCCCTTCGGGATCACTTCTTCGACGTAATAATAATAATAATAATGTGTATGTGTATGCGCAAGCGCGCTCAGTCCGGAGCCGGAGTCGAGTCCGGAGTCGGAGCCAAGTCAGAGTCGGAGTCGGAGTCTGAGCACAACACATCTCGAACATTATGATAAATTAGATTAATGTATAAGAATAATATATAATAATAATAATAATGTTTATGTGTAATGCGCATGCGCGCCGGCGCGTCAATCAAAATAATTAGAAATAACATGACATTTCAATTACCTTATCTCAAAAAACATGTGTCCTTATCAGCTACGCTGATAAGGACACTCAGAGAACGTATTCCTGAAGTTGTCTTTGGAGTGGGCATATTACTACTATATATATATATATATATATATATATATATATATATATATATATATATAATATAATATATATAATATAATATATATATATATATTATATATATATAATATATATATAATATAATATATATATTATATATATAAATATATATATATATATATATATATATATATATATATATATATATATATTTATATTTTTTTTATATATATATCTTCTTTTTTGATATTAATATTATATATATATATATATATATATATATATATAATAAATAGCAATCTGCCAGGTCATCCATCATTTTTCCTCTTAGGTCTGTTTTTATAATGCTGAGAGCAGGAAAAGCCGTTTCAACGCTAACTTGCTTGGAGGTAGAGCAGTCGATGCTTTCGACTAAGCTCTTCCACATATCTATAAACTCTTTTCATACTCATGCTTCTGGCACAAAAATAATACTTATTAACAGATGGGGATAGCTGTTAATGTTTCATCACTTACAATGTTCAGATGTTTCCTTTCTTCTTGAACTTCCTGCACCCCTTTAATACAAATGAACAAATTGCAAAGTGTAGATTAAGCTTTTTGTTGTTGATCTTCAGTTAGGCTTACCCTGTAGATAGGATCAATATAAACAGCAGCTAGTAGAATATCATTGTCAATGAGAGAAATTTCTCTTCGTACCATGGAGTTTTTTATTTCTTCAGCATCTTAAATATAGATGGTAATACAGGTTGAGTTGAATTTATTAGGAAAGTATAATTCAACCATTGAAACTAAAGGGTGTTAAAAAACTTCGCACAGTTGCATTGCATTTTGAGATGTGGAAGTCGCAAGTCAGTGAACTTGCAGGAAGTGATTGAAGTCACCCACAGAAACACAATTCACAGCTTGGTCAGTTCAAAATTTTCTGACTCCAACTCTACTATCTTGAAAGTTACCGACCCCGACTCCGACTCCACCCTCTTCAAAATTACCGACTCCCCGACTCCGACTCCACAACCCTGACTTTAAGGCCTGCGTCTGTGCTCATCTGCGAAATTTGCGTTAGATAACGACATTTTCAATGTTTTAACACACCCTTCTTCAATAGGGCTCTGCCCATGAGCGGTGATGATAACCGTAAAAAAATATATATTATCATCAACTACTTCCTTTCCCCAGATTAAGAGTGAGGTGGGTAGCATACACCGGGATCAGAAAAGTAGTAGAAGAACATGTCGTAAGTCAAAAAGAAACCCCCCTCCTACCGTTCCCTCTATACCCTTAAGTGAGAATTCGTTGCAGTCAGAAAAAAAATCCAAACTAGGGCTTCACGAGAGTGCGACGGGCTCTCACTGTGGTATCTCGTCAATGTACTGTTCATCCTTTGGATCAGGCTGCCCACAACCATACTCCTCTCACAAAACCCCGCCATTCACTCTTGTTATGCACATTTCTTCTTCCCTCGGCCAAACTCTCATTCCTTTCCTACATACATTCCTTTACTGACTCAATCTACTTCTTCTTTCGTCTCCCAGCCGGTTGATTCGCACACTCACCACTATACATCCGCTTAACCAACCGACTATCATCCATCCTTTCCATCTGACCAAACCATCTCAATGTACTCTCGTTTATTCTCACATTTACGCATTTCTTCACACCACACAACTCTCTAATGCATTCATTCCTCATTTTATCAATTCTTCTCACACCTAACACGCTCCTAAGATTGTCCATCTGAACACATTGTACTTTAGATCTATACCTCTTATTCCAGACCATAGTTTCACTACCATACATTAACACAGGTAACAACATACCATCATGCAAAACCCTAGCGCACTTAAGACTTAGTCCCTTCACATCCACCAACGATTTAATTGCACCAGCCACCTTCCTGCCATTCACAACTTTCCTACTACACTCTACATCATCCGTTCCCCTTTCATTCAACATTTATCCTAAATATTTAAACTCTGACATTTGTTCCAAATCACTTCCAATTGCTCAGCATCTAATATGACTTCACACCGCGGACTCTCCTCATTCACTACCATAACCAACCACATACATAATCTCTCAAACTCTCTTCAGTCTCGCCACATAAAATCCAATCATCCACGTACAATAAGCTGGGCACCCTCGATTTTCTTCCATTCTCCATCATTCTAACACCTTTCCTTGTCACCCCTACCTCTAATTCTTTCAGAACTCCATCCATGTTCAAATTAAATAATCAAGGAGACATAACACATCCCTGACTCACTCCGCTATTAATATTAAACCAATCACTTTCAACTCTATTTATTCTTTCACACTTCACTATCGTCATACATACTTTTGATTCCATTCAGGAGCCTAGCACCATCACCATTCATCATTAACACCTGCCACAGAGCTTCCCTATTAATCCTGTCATACGTCTTCTGCAAGTCCATAAAACCTCAGTACAATTTCTTCTCATTTTCATTTTCTCAATAATTTGTTTCAATGTAAAAATTTGATCTACGCATCCTCTAACACTTCTAAATGAACCTTGTTCTTCGCCATTTAGTCCATCAGTCACTTGACATACTCTTTCAACCAAAATACGAGCATAAATCTTCATTACAACACTCGATTAGCTAATTTCACCCTATAGTTCCTACAGTTCTCCTTTTCTCCATTACCCTTATATAAGTGTACTATTACTGCTCTCCTCCAATCCCACGGAACTTAACCCTCCATAAACGCTTTATTACACAACTTTCAAATCCATTCAATCACCATTTCGCCACCATTCTTGATAATTTCACCAGTAATTCCCTTTATACCCGTAGATTTACCATTCTTCAACTTTCTTGCTCTACCCATTACTTACTCTTTACCAATTACCTTATCCCCAAAATACCTCTTCCTTCTTGCACCATCAAATTCACACATATTCACTATCACCTCTTCAGTACTGCCAATGTTATGTAAATTTTCGAAGTGTTCCCTCCACACTCTCTTCACATTCATTTCATCAGTTACGAAAGCACCATCCCTATTCATTATTATATGGATATTTTTTTTACTCTCATTTTTAATCAGAAGAGCTTCCTATTCCCTTTCAAGTCCCCATTCATCCTCCTTCCAAACTATTCATTTACCTCATTTTTCCTCCTACTTATGCAACTTTTAGTTTTCCATTTTTCCCCCCTTTAATAATTCCAAACACCTTACTTTTGAGACCTCATCATTGGCTTTTAGCACATTCAACCAAGCCTCTTTTTTACTTTTAACCGCTTGCACCACCACTTCCTTCCACCTCTCACTGTTGATATTTTTAATTCCTACTTTAGGATAACCGCATACTTCTCTTGCACTACTAACAAACGCTTCCTTTATTAGCTTCCAGATTTGTTCAGTTTTATCTTGCTCACATTCAATTTATTTGCTCTTACATACTTTTCCTTATATCCTTGTTCATTTAGCTTTTCACTCTTAATTCTTCCCACTTCCTTCCATATCTCTTTCCTCTCCATCAAAGTCCCCACTAACTTAATCTTATATAAAACAACATAATGATCCGATAATCCCATCCCCAACCCCCTCACTGATTTAACATCCATCACATACTTCAACATATCCATCCATCTTCACCAACACAAAATCAATCATACTTTTCACTCCGATACCGTCTCTACCTATAATAACTCTATTATACTCATAAATACTCTTGTGTTCGAAAAATGAATTACTCACACACATATCTCTCTCCTCACAAAAATCAATCACCTTCTTACCATTCTCATTTTCTCCCATCACCCCAAAGTCACCTGTTATACCATCCCTTTTTCGATCATCTATCCAACCAGTTAGGTCCCCACCAACACAATCAATCTGAAGATTCTACTCACCTCATTCAAAACATCATTCAGATTATCCCACAAAATCGCACTCTCCTATACATCACTCTCAGATGGACCATATGTTACAACCACACGCACCTCATCTTTTCAAACTTAAATTTAACCATTAGAATTCTAGTATTCTTACAAACAAAATCCACCATAGCTCTGGGACACAAATCTTTCATCAGAATCGCAACTCCTTCTCTCCTCTTCTCATTTCTCTTCACTCCAGCACACACACCTTTCACACCATACCACTCATGTTCACCGCTAATATATATATTATATATATATATATATATAATATATATATTATATATATAATAGTATATATATAATATATATATATATATAATATATATATATATATATATATA
>JABUQX010114670.1:5000-45000 GCA_015478945.1 Trachelipus rathkii | reverse complement strand
ACTTTTTCTTCCTCAAGCATTTGAATTTTTGATTTCATGGGCTTCTTCTGTTAAAAGCCTTCAGTTGTAACATCTTTCTCTGCTCTTCCAAGTTTATTATTGATCTATATGGATAATATTCTTTTTCAACCTTTTTATTCTCTTCTTTTTCTTTTTGTTTTGACTCTTTGAGATGTTCTTCATATCCTATGGGCAGCTCTTACATTTGTCAACATTTTTTGAGTGATAGGAACTTTGTGAATACTTTCATGAGATCTTATAGCATTGGCACGTGTTCTTTGAGACGAAATTAAACTATGTTCTTTTCAGATTCTCCACTAAAATTGCTTAATTTATAGAAAACCCTCCTCCCACTGTCGCATTTCCATGCGAAAAAATCAGTCCTAATTTAATAATTTCCCACAATTCCGCATAACATTGATTTCCAGGTGCTATAGAAGAAAAAAAAACTCTATCAATGTCTCTCTAGAAGCGACAAATCACCATCCAAAATATTTCTTGAATTTTAATTTCAAGTGGTAGAATAAGCTTTACTGCAAAGTAGAGTATAGTTGCTTTTTCTTTCTCAGCAACAGATCTGTTGATTCGGTTATTGGTGCTGCATGACCTCTAGCAATAAATCAAAACTTTGTTTTCCCTTGTATCTGGCTGGATTGAAAAAACTATACTAGGATCAATGAGAGAGCCATTGGGACAGGCTTTTACTTTCAGAGGACATCTTTCTAATATCTTTTCTGTCATTTTGATTTGCCCAGTCTGGCATTCAAGTTTGTCATGTAAATCTAATGCAAAAAGCTTAGTTGTTGGTTGTAGCAGGCATTTTACTGGACTAAAGAAATCTTTCCATAATATTAAGTACGAGACATTGTAAATCTGTGACAGAATGAACCAAGGTTCAGTTGACGTCCAAACACTGGTCGTTAAAGTTAGTTTTTTTGATTTTTCTGCATTTTTATAAATAAATTAATTAAAATACCTCAACTGCACAAAATCCAAAATCACTTCGTCAAAACCTCAAAAAAAAAAACACCTCAAAAAGTATAATTCCCTAAAAAAGAAAAAGAATATAAACCAGATTAAGTCATAGTCATACAGTCTAAAACACATCAATATACCAATCACCTTCAATCGGCAAGGATGAACTTGGAACCAAATTTTGTTCGAAGCAGACTGGAAAGAATAGGGAGCAATAGTGAGCTAAAAATAGAAAGAAACAGGATAGAGGTAGATTTATGGAATGTCATTCTCGCCCATTCTTTTTCAATTGCACTTATCAAATACATCGCTTATTCCACAATTATATACAGTAAGCGAAAAAAGATATATCAAAAATATTGTAACTTGGTCCATGGATCATTCTCCATATGTTTTGAAATTTAAAATTTCCCGGACTTTTCTGGAATTTCCCTGACTTTCAGCATATTTTAAACGTTTCCCTGACTTTCCCTGACCAATTTTTTTTCCATGACTTTCCAGAAAGTGTGAACCCTGTATATATATATTATTATAGATATAGTATATATATATATATATATATATAGATAATATATAATATATATAATATATATAATATATAATACTATATATATATAGTGATGGACGATTATGAAATTTTGCCCATAACGATTATAGTAAATTTTGACGATACGATGACGATGACGATTATTTGAAAAAAATATATTTAAAAATTTTTTCTCTCTCTCTCTTTTATATTATATATATATATATATATATATATATATATATATAATATATATATAATATATATATATACAATATATATAATATTATATATATATATATTATATATATATACCGTATATATATATATACTATATATTAATATATTAATATATATATATAATATAATATATTATATATATATATATATATATATATATTATATATATATATACTATATATAATATATATATATATATTATTAATATATATATATAGTAGATATATATATATTATTATATATATATATTATTAATATATATAGATATATATATATATACAATCATTTAAACCGATCAAAATTTTTGATTCCCTAAGTCTCTTAATTCATATACATATATAATAATAATAATAATAATGAATATAATTAATAATAATTAATTAATATGAAAAGTATTATTAATGGAAATGAGGAGACATGTTTATGGTCCGTAACGATTTCTTAGGATGTATATTTATATATGTTATAAAATATTTTTCATCAAGGGACTTAAATGTAAGTTTTCCAAGTTTGCAGATGATAGCAAATTGGCTACCTCAGTTTTGAATAATGATGGATGTATAAATATTTAAAAGATAAGGAGAGAGCTGTAATCGTTGATGGGACTAGCAAGTTCATTCCTTCTTCAACTAAATCTTTCTTTCCTCATAAACCATGGTTCGATCGTGCTTGTTCTCTGGCCATTTCAGGCCTTAGAGACAGAGCGTATGTGGGGGTGGAAAAATTTCGTTCTTCAATCACTCTCACAATTTTCATTCAGCCTTAGAAAATCGATTGCAGGGGTACTCTTCGACGAGCAAGTGGCTTTCATCAAACGAAAGTGCGCTAACTTCCTTGTTTCTCCTACTGACAAATAACTTTCTGAGCCTCGTGCCAAAAAACATCTCTAGCAACTTCTGTAAAATCTCCCTTTCCTCTTATGTTTCTGTTGTTAATTCTCCACTGAAAAGGCCATCTCTTCGGCCTCCTATTTTCACTAAACTCAACCCTAGACGATTCTGGCATTTCCCCTTCCTCCTCCTTCTCCTTCTCATAGTGTCCTATGTCTTTGCCTGTGATTACATTTTATCGGGTGCATAGGCCCCTGAAATCTAGGAAGGATATGGGAAGACGGGTGGCCCAGATGGCATTCCTCCCCAAAGTTTTGAGGGAGTGTGCTTCCGTGCTATTCCCGCCACTCGTTCAACTATACTCCCTATGTCTCGAATACCTAGCACTTCCCTCAGTGTTGGAAGCTTCGCACATGTCCAACCTATTCCGAAAAAAGAAAGCCGCTCTAATACTTCTAACTATCCCGCGCTATAGCTCTCACTTGTATCTATCTAAGATCTATTGAAACCCCTTACTCAACTCTCACTTGCTTAGGTATTATTCTGGAAACTCCATTCCCTTCTTTCGATAGCCAGTGACGGTTTCAGCGCTCGAGCGTTCTTTCGGTGGCGATAATACTTCCTATCTAACCGATTATGATTTTTCATCTTCTTAGGAAACTACGCGGGAAACGTGGGTGGTTGGCGACTTGACATATCCAAAGCATTTGACCGGGTATGGCACGCGTCACTGCTCTCCAAGCTCCCCTCCTTTGGGTTTCCTCTTTCTCTTTGCTTAATTATGTCTAGCTTTCTTTCAAGAATCTCTAAATATCGGTTGTTGGTTGATGGGGTGACTTTGTTATTCTCTTTCGGGTCAAAAAGTGGTGTTCCTCAGGATTCTGTCTCTTTCTCCTGCTTTATTTCCTACTATCATGTAATGATTCTTCTCACCTGAACATTCTAACTCTATCCACTCATATACGATGACTCAACCCTTCATTCTTCAACTCATTTCAAATCCTGCTTCCACTTTTGCTTCTGAGAGTTCCCTCTCGTCTAATCTTTCCGATTCTATTCTCGCTGATTCTGGATAGAATTTCCGGCATGGGGTCGTCTCAACCTTATGAAATTCAATTCTTTAAAAACCCAACTTCTACAAATCTCCCTCTCTAAAACGCATTCTAACTTTCCTATCTCTTTCGACGGTTCTCTCGTCTCTCCTGTTGACAATATAAACATCCTTGGCCTTAACATAAACAAAAAAAATGTCTTGGAAACCTCATATCACAACGGTTGCTAGGGCGGCCTCAAAGAAACTGGGAGTTCTGTTTAGACTGCGAGACTTTTTTTTCTCTTCTCAGTTGCTCCAGCTATACAAGGGTCTCATCCGCCCTTGTATGGAGTACTGCTCTCATATCTGGGGGGGGGCTCTGGTTTCACCCGGCTTTTGGATAGGTTCGAGTCAAAGGCCAAAAGGCTTATAAACTGTTCTGTTGGTGCTTTATCTCTCTATTCTATAGGCACCCTAGCGGCAAGTGTTCGAGGGAACTTATCATTTGCGTACCATCACCTTTACGACGCCCTCGTAGCACAAGGAGTGCTGTATCTGCGCACGTTTTTGTGTTGATATTTGGTACTCCAGGCTAGTTACGCTTTGTGGTGCTTCATTATTTCCCGCCACCTCTATTCTGTGGAATTCTCTTTCATCTTTTGTATGTCCTGCTGAATTTAATCTCCCTCACTTTAAAGCCTGCGTCTGTGCTCATCTGCGTAATTTGCGCTAGAGGGTGAACTTTTGAGCATACTACACCCCCTCCTTGAATAGGGCTCTGACTGTGAGTGGTGGTGACAACTGTAAAAAAAATCCTTAGGTCTCCCAAAAAAAACAATCTGAAGCTCCTACTCACCCATCCAAAACATCATTCAGATTATCCCAGAAAATCGCACTCTTCAACATTACCCTCAGATGGACCATATGTCGCAACCACACATACTTTTACCTATTCAAACTTAAATTTAACCTTTAGAATTCTAGCACTCACACACACAAAATCTACCATAGCTCTCTACCACAAGTCACTCATCAGAATTGCAAATCTTTCTATACCCCTCTCACTCCTTTCCACACCAACACAAACACATTTCACACCACACCACTCATTTTCACCCTTTTCCTTCCATCTTTGTTTCAGTCACAGCTAGCAAATCAAATTTGCCCTTTCTAAATACATCCATCACCTCTCTCCTCAACATTTATTCCTTCTGACATTCCATGTATCCATACGATTCATACATTTTCGCCGAAAACTAGAACGCTCTTGCGAGCCCGATCAAACGACCTATCTCTAAGCCATGCATAATAGACATGCCTGGCAAAAGTATAAGTGGAGTGGGAGCCAAACCCAACTACCACCATCCATTAGTAGCTTCTACGAAATCGTAGGGCATACGATGTCGCAATTTTTTCTCCCCCACACATAGGGGGATATAAGGGCTAGGGATGTCTCTAAGATGTTGCTCGTAAGAGAAGGGTGTGGATAAAAGTTATGTGTATTTGATATGTGGCATAAAAGATGTTGTCTCTAAGATGTTGTCTGAAGGTGAATGTGGATATGAACGCAGAACAGAAAGGCGAAACATTAGGCCCTGGAATGTCATACATACCATATGCAAAAATGGATATATATATACTATATATATATATATATATATATATAAATAATATATATATATATATATATAATATATATCATATATATATACTATATTATATAGTAATATATATATATAATATATATATATATATGATATATTATGTATCATAGACATTGAAAATGCCTAATTTTTGTTCAATTATTGGCAAAGGCAGCGGCGAGCATTGCCGATGACGAGTGACGATTTTGCAAAAAAAAATATGGCCGATTTTTGCCAATACGATGTAAATCGTCCCATCACTAATATATAATTATATTATATATAATAATATATATATATAATATATATATTTATATATATAATATATATATATAGGAAAATATATATATATAGTAATATATATATAATATATATCATATTATATTATATATATATAAGGGTGATTCAAAACCTCTGCGACAAACTCGGAGGGTTGATAGAGCAAACGATAAGGAGCATTTATTGTTAAATAAGCTATGTTGTATGACGCTTCGTTTCAAAGTTACGGATGATGTAAGGTAAACCACGTGATGTTGTTTGTTTGACTCGTTGTTACTTCGTAACCGGAGATTTTGGTTATTCTAATATTATGTATGTGTGTGCGTTCGTACATCTGTGTACTCCGAGGGTTGATAGAGGTAACAATAGGGATATTTTGTTAAACAACGTATGTGTTTTGACGCGAGGTTGTAAAGCAAACAATGGTAGCTTGTTATGAAATCTTTTTATTGGGGAAAATTACAGGTGTTCAAAGTGTCTGTCCTGTATCTGATTACATTCGTTACATCGCCGTGCCATTGCCTGTCGGACTCTACCTGACATGCCCTCACTGTGTCTGATTTTATCAAACGCAGTGAATATTCGCTGAATCAGTTCCTCTCTTGTGTAGACTGGGTTAATGTACACAACACTCTTCACAAGCCCCCAAAGAAAATAATCTAGGGGCGTGAGGTCGGGCGATCTTGCAGGACACGAAACAGGTCCCCCTCTCCATTTGTCAGTGTAGACTGTGTTCAGATGCGCCCGTACTTGGTGGCTGAAGTGCGCTGAAGCGCCATTATGTTGGAACCACATGTCTCTACGGGAGTACGGGTCGCAAGGGGTATGTCGTCCATGAGCTGCGGAAGCGTGTTCTGGAGTAGTTGTAGGTTCGCAGGTCCATCCAAACGGTGCGGAATGATAATCCCCAAGAATTCCACCCCAGATGTTTACGGTAAAATTTCGGCCTGTGTGAACTCTGATGAACATAGCGTGCGGATTGTCCTCGTCCCATATGGGCTGCTTGCTGTTGAAGTAGCCATCCCGTGTGAAGCACGCCTCATCGGTAAACAAGACATGTGCAGGAACATGTGCAGGAAAGGCAAGATTATCGATGCTCCGTTGCAGAAAACACCACGGGGCAAATCGCACACGGGGTGCGAAGTCGTTTGGCCAAGTCCTTGTAACTTTCTGTAGGTGTATGCATGGAGGCTTTGCTCTTGCAAGACCCGAACCACAGACGACTGATTTGAACCCATGGCATGGGCAATGGCGCGTGTGCTAGTCGACGGGTCGTTGGCGACTCTCTCAAGCACCTCTTCTTCAAACGCAGGAGTCCTCGTATTTCGCGGTCTTCCACCAATGCACGGGACGAAGCGGTCCACATTATCTCGAAAAGGCGCTGATGAAGGCGAGCAAATATTGTGTTGGGGGTGATTTTTGTGTGGAAACCGTTCCCGGTACATGAGTTGCGCTTTTCGTCCATTTCCGTTCGCCGCACCGTAACACATTATCTTGTCGGTAACTGGGCTAAGAGTGTAGTGATCCATGCGTAAATCGATGCCTACCACTTGTACTGAATCAACATTGAATTGGGCAAGGTAAAGTATTGCCAGGTGTTCCAACAGGACGTTAAGCGTACACACATGTGCGTACGCACACACAAACACATTAAAATTGAGTAAACTAAATCGTCGGTAACCTACATGCAATGCTACCTTAATCGTCCGCGAACTTGAAAACGAAGCGCATAACAACATAGGTTATTTAACAATAAATGTTCCTTATCGTTTGCTCTATCAGCCCTCCGAGTTTGTCGCAGAGGTTTTGAATCAACCCTGTATATATAATATATATATATATATAATATATATATATATATATCATATATATATATATATTATATAATATTATAATTATTTTTATTTTTTTTTTTATCATTTTTTATTTTATATAATATATATATTATATATAATATATATATATATATAATATATATATATATAGTATATATAAAAAAGTCAAGATCTCTGTCGATGATCAAATTACTTTTTTTTTTTTTTTTTTTATTTTTGTTTTTCAGTAGCCCACCAAAATTGCTCATAAATTAACAAACAAATTAATTAGAATTGAGACTCTAATTTACAATATTAAATATATCTTCGGTGTACACTCTATACATTAAGATTGAATATTTCACAGGACTTCTCTATGTCAATAATCTATATTTTAAATCATGAAATCTGGATCATTCTTCAAGTATCTTCTAGCAACTACGACTTTTATTACAAGGCAATATTGACTCCAGAAAAACGAGTGTTTTATATATATATATATATATATATATATATATTATATATATAATATATATCTATCTTTAAATATAGATATGTATATATTATATATATATATATTAGTGTATATATATATATATAACTCTATATTATATATATAATATATATATATATATCATATATATTATATATAATATATATATATATATGTTTGTTATTTTGTTATGTTTATTCATCATTATAAATATGGTATTCTCTTTGTGAGTTTTCTTTTGAGTTTATTCACATATGGAAGTGAGTTGTGTGTGTATGTGTCTCACTCGTTACTGGTTGAAGGTAATTGACTTTATTTAAGAGTGTAGAAGTTTCAGTTGTGAGAGATGAGAAAGTTAATTCTGGTGTAGAATGTGTTAAGAATATATGATTTTCAAAAGAGATAGTTGGAAGGTTTTGTTGTTTTGAGAGAAAGGAAGGGTGAGGATCTAAATGCGAAAGATTCTTAGGTGTGTTTAGAGTCGGAGTAATCAATGAATTATTTGGAAGAGTAGGTATGTGAGAACTTTGAGGAAGAGTTTCAACTGGTGTGTTGTGTGAGAGTATGAGGCTCGATTCTGTTTGCGAAATTGATAGTTTAGATAAAACTTGCGGAGATTTAGGTATAGGATGTGCCTCAATGTGCAAAGGAATTGCCTGAGATTTAGATGGAAATGTTGGAGGAGGAGAATGAGTTAAATTTTTAAGTAGAGCTGAGAAAGAAACAGTGTTATATGGAACTTTAATCAGTGAGTCCTGAGCTCTTCTTTGTGAGTGTGATAAACTTTCTTTAGCGTGAACTGGAGGAATATAAAGAGCATGCTTAAGGGTAGAGAGAATTTGCCCTTGTTAGGCAGAGGTAACAAAGATTTAGTCTTTGGAGAACTAGAAAAAAAGTTATAGTATCATGAGCGGTGGCTAGTTTTTCCCCACTAATACATCTGGATACTGTCTATACTAATTTGGTAACAGAGCTTGGCATTTGCGTTGCATTTTGTAATCTACAACTATATTAACCTACCAATACAGTATTGCTAACGATATGGTCCATATTATATAAATCTATATTAATCCATATGGTCATTATATAAATCTATATTAATGCTTAAGCTCAGTTTAACTTAAATTTTGTGTGTGAATCCCTATAATTTTCCCCTTTAATAAATTTCAGAGAATTTATATTACTCTTTAGTATAAATACAACAATTTGAAAATTTGGAACCAATATGGTTCTGAAAGTTATGATAGTTTAGGAAAAATGGTTGACAAAAAGGGTCCTAGTTCTCACTTTTTGATCAACTGAGTAAATATTGGAACCCTCATTGTGTGATACGTCTAAAAAGTGATTTCGTTCTCTGAGTGGAACATTTGTGTCATTGATGTGGTTTGGGATCACATCATAACTGGACAAAGTGAAATTGGGTAGGTTTTAAAAGTTTCGCTTTTGAATTGGATTCTCCTTTCTCGAAATATCCATATTCTGTATGATGACCTTGATTACAGGAGAAGGTTTTACGCCATTGTCACGCATAGCCTCCTGTGTGGCAAAATGTGTGAATGGTGATTTGGCGCTTTCTTTGTGCTTCCATGGAGATACATTGGAAGGAGATGGTTGTTTGAACCGTTGGTTCTGGAGAGTTTCGAAAAATTTTCCACGTAATTCGGATTTTTCAAAATTTTCTTTGATAACTTGGTGTTGCCTGTGCACATATAGTGGGGCCGAGTTGCCTAAATTTGGAGAGCGTAGGAGCTGCATCACTTAAGTGTTTTTGTGATGAATGTTGAGTGTTCTCTCAAAACATTAATAGTTTAATAAAAAATATTCCCCAAAACACAAAAATAACATTTGTAATTAAAATGCGAATAAAATTTTTTTTTTTTTTTAAAATGAATTGAGTGAATATTCCCCAAAATGGAGTGATATTACTCTTCTTACCATGTGATAACCAGTTGTTCTCAATATTGTCTGGCACGTGGATTCTGAGTTTTGCGACTTGCTTCCAATCTTCACCTTAAACTTGAAACCGTTTGTTTCGTCACTTTAATCACTGCTTCGGATAATATTTGGGTATCTTCTCTTCAGGCTAAATTGCCACTTTCATCTCAGGTTTCTCTTTAAGCAAGTGACGCCACTTTACTCAAACTTTTTCCAGTCGGAGTTGAGTAATTAATAGTTAAGGCCTTTGGGTTAATAATGCGCAATCTTGACTCGATCAGCTTTATTTTATAATCAAATCCCAACGTGCCAGAAATATTTTAAAAGAACGCACTTGTGGTTATCACAACATTAATGGAACACAGCCAAGAGGTAAAAAAAAATCGCTGGAGATCCATGCGTTCGGCGAAATGAAAACGAGGAGAGGGAGAAGTGGGATTGCCAGTGGCCTCTTAGATATAAAAGAAGTTGGTTTTATTCATTATGCAAAAATGGTTTAAACCAAAAAAAAAAACTTCAAAGAATAGGAAGTTTTATAAAGGTGATGTTTTGGGAAGTATTCAAGAAATGAAATAAATTAAAAATCAATTAAAAATTGAAAAAAACTAAAAATAGTGGTACTTGGCAACTTAACGATGATGAATGTGTGTGGGGGTGGGGGTGAGATGTGAATGGGGTTTGTTTTCTCCCTTCAAAAGTAAATAACGTGCATGGCTAAATAAATCGGCGCCATTAAAAAAATGCATGAGGTCGAAATTTTTTTAAGAACTGAAAAAAATAAGATGCTAGGAAAGAATAAAAATAAACATTTATTTTTAACTTTCCTTAGAGCTTTACCATAGGAGTTATTATGGTAAATATATATATATATATATATAATATATATATATATGTATCGTATGATATATACTATGAATATATATATTATATTATATATATATATATATATATATATTATATATATATATATATATAATATATAACATATTACTATAATATAATATTATTTATTAGTGTGCACAGATAGACCGAAATTTTAGTCACCGATACCGATACCAAGTACTCACAATTTTTTTCAAAACCGATACCGAAATTTTTCTGATACCCCGTATACCAATACTTTTATCATATATATATATATATAGATTTTATCATATATATTATATATATATATATATAGTAGTATATAATATATATACTATATATATATTATCTATATATATATATATATATAATGTAGGGAGACCAAGTGACGAGTGGCATGAATAGTTACGGTCACTTGACCTCCAGATGAAAAAGTAATTAGTATTATCGAAGTTAATAAAATAATAAAACAGTGAGAAAATGAAAAAGGAATTATGCTTTACTACCTGGAGGAGATATTGAAAAGAACCATCAGACTTTCGTTCTACTGGCAGGATACAGGAAAAAGGGACCACCCGCTTGTTCCAAATGCTCCTGGTTTGTGGCTAAAGGTAGATCACTTATAACAATAGAGAAGTAGAAGGGAGAATGAAAAAGAAGTAAAAAGATAGATTTATTAATCCATATATAACTTCACAAGTAGTAGAAGTAATGTTAATACATTCACCAGTATCAGGTACAGTAAGGATAGCTATTGATAGATGAACAGAATCAGACTCCAGTATGTTTTATGGAGTACCCTGCTTATGTTTAAAATTTTCCTTCCAATGTCACTTCCAAACATTTTTGGCAATTTTTTCCAGTGACCCCTTCGATTTTTTATGAAAAATGGCACACTAACAGATCTTGTTGAGAAAATATGAATGGTGTTTGTTGCAGGTCTCTAGCTCATACGGTTCAGAAAATATGACCTTTGAAACTTTGGTCAAAATGTTCAATTTTGAGAGAGTAGTCCTAGGTCAAAATACAATATCTCGGCTTCTATGGCACTTAGAAGCATCGTGTAAAGACCATTTAAAAGATCTTGAATAGCTGTACAACATTTATTTAGATGATTTTGACCTCAGAGGTCAAATAAAAAATTTGACCTTTTGGTAACCTTGACCTTGAAAAAAAAACTATTATTCGATTTATTTCAAACTTTCAATTATTGTTATATATGTATATTTTATTTTTTTTTAATGAAATATTTTTGGTTCTGGCTTGGTTTAGAAAATATAAGCAATTTAATAAGTACAAATATCACATTTTTTCACTTTTTTTTAAAATTACAGAGTGATTCTTATTTTATCGATATATTCAGTAAGGCTTATATAATGATGACACTTGATGAAAAGAAGCTATCTTTATTGTAAATACCTTTTAGTAAATTAAACGAATAATATAAATATATAAATATACATATATATTATATATATATATATTTATATATTATATATATATATAATATATATTATATATATATATATAATATATAGTATATTATATATATATATATATATTATATATATATACGGTTATATATATAAAATATATAAATATATATATATAATATATATATATATAGTATATATATGCAAGCTTTTTAAACACTTTTTGATACTGTGGATACAACCTATATAAGCATAATAAAAACAACAATATTATAACTTTATTTTAACGTATGATGATCGTACAGTCAATGAAGGCAATATTTGCGTATCAATTGACCCTGGTAATACACATTCTTTTGGACGAAGTTCTGCAAACTTTGAAAACCCGATTTTGATATCTGGGTGCTTCTCTTTGAAAAGCTGATATGCTTCCTTTAAGTTGCACAGGATTAGAAACTTTTGCTTCTTTTCTCTTGTTCCATCAACTCGTTTTACAGACACACAATCTTTCATTCCTGGCATTTCTCTGGACACATCTGCTGAATGATAGAAGTCAATTACAATGGAAATGTGTTCACTGTCTAGTCTTTTTCCTAATCTTACATTCGGTGTTGAGAACACTCCTTTCTCTTTTGCCAAATTCTTTGCTTCCTAGCCATGAAATTGGAGCAATTAAACTCTTTCATTATTCTTGTTAATGGCCAGCGTTTTGGCAAGATAGTTAAAATAGAAAGCTTTTCACTTCTGCTTGTAGATTCCTCATTGAATTTTTCTTTTAACTGCTGAAGAATTTCTATTTCTGTATTATCAGTGTCACTGTCTGTAATTGGTTGCCCAGTGGCTAGTTCAAGTTTCCTTTTATAAGCTGTTGTTACTTTACATAGCTTTTTCTTGGCATAACTGGGTTTGCCAGATAGTTTAGATAATTTAATTGGTGTTTCTTCAAGCGAGACCAATGATTTATTAATTTCACTAACTTCATATTCCATTTGAGCACCATCATCATCAACTTCATGTTGGGCAGACTCCACTTCAGGAGAGGAATGCAATGATTGACTTGATGAAGAACCCTTTTCACTTTGATCCTTTGTTAATTTTTTGCGACAGTTACTACATAATTTGTGGTATATCTCAAAATTTAATTAGGATATTATCATCAAATCTTTTGTCACATTAGAAGATTTTCTTTATCTTTTTATGTACATAAAGGTCAAAACAAAATTTCCACTATTAAATTTGTTTATCGAACTGGCATCCATCTGAAAAAAAAAAAAAAATATATATAATACTATATAATATATATATATATAATTATATATATTATATATATATATATTACTATATCATATATATATATATATATATTATATCTTCACTAACAGTGTTCACATGAAAATTATCTATAGTTCACAGTACACAGGATAGCCTCTTTATATAAAACAAAATAAAACAGAAAAAAAGTAATGTTTTAAACAAAACCAAAGATTTGGAAAGCGAAAAACGTTTACTGTGAAAAATTTATCACACTACTGAAATATTTTCTTTTCCCAAAGTGAATATAAAATATTAAAATTTTATAAAAAAAAAAAAAATATGAAAATCTCATAAACCATTAAGGTCTCTTATCTATATTTTCTACCTGATACCTGATAAGTATAGAGATATAAATCATTATTTAAAGTTTTCCCTATATAAATATATGTATATATATATATATAATATATATATATAGTGATATATATATAATATATAATATATTTATATATATATATATATATATATATATATATATATATATGGTTAAAGGGATTATAAAACCCATAGATAGGAAAAACTTTAATTAATGATTTATTATCTCTATACCTATCTTATCTAGTACACCTTTCTTATCTATCTTATTACCTTATAGAAAAAGGATATAGTATATATATATATTATATATATAATATATATATATATATATATATATATATATATATATATATATATATATAATATATATATATATAATATATACCGTATAGTAATAATATATATAATATAATATATAATACTATTAATATATAATATTATATATAATATCTATATATATATTAATATATATATATATATATACTATGAGAGAGAGAGAGAAATGGAAATGTTGGGACTATACATTGAATGAGATAAAAATTGCAAAAAAGTGAAAAATGTGATATTGTACTTATTAAATTGCTTATATTTCCTAAACCAAGCCAGAACCAAAAATAATTCATTAAAAAAAAATGAAATATACATAGATAACAATAATTGAGCACTTTTGAAAAAAATGATAATAGTTTTTTTTTCATAGTCAAGTCACAAAAGGTCACAATTTATTGACCTCCGAGGTCAAACATCATCTTAAAAATGTGTATTCAGCTATTCAAGATCTATAAATGGTCTTTACAGACGATGCTTCTAGTGCCATGAAGCCGAATATGTATTTTGAAACCTAGGACTACTCTTCTCATAAATGCACATTTGACCAAACGTTTCAAAGGTCATATTCTGACCCCGTATGAGCTAGAAAGACCTGCAATAACACCAATTCAATTTTCTCACAAGATCTGTAGTGTGCAATTTTTCATGCAAAATCGAGGTCAGGGAAAATGTCGGTGTTGAATTGACTTGAAATGACCCTAAACCTAAAACCGCAATAATTAAATAATTACTTTTTAGGTGTGGTTTGAGAAGAAGATCCAGATACAAAAATTATTTAATGTGGGAACAATATCAAGCGAAAACAAGATATAACCTAGGTAATATTACGGGGACTTAGCAAATTAAAGAGGGTGGGATTTTGACTATAACTAGGTATAATAACTTAAGAGTTTCTATGATTAGGACTGAGCCTGCAGAGTAACTGTTCCACAACAACAAGATGGATTCCAGGAACAAAGACTTCATAGTAAAGTTCATTCACAAGGTCAAGAAATTACCAGAAATAAACTCTATAAAGATATAGATGCAATTAGCTTTAGAAGTTAAGAATTTTTACTTTATTAATACAGTGATTTATTATATGAAAATAGAGACTTACCCGAAACGATAAAAAGTCGTGAGGGTCTGTTAAGAATTATTTCTACGAGTCCAGAAGAATCACAGGGTTGAGGAATCTTGGGAAAGTACTATGAAGAAGGAAATGAAGTGAGTACTTTCATAAATTACCTATTTAATCAATGTTATCTAAGAGTCGAACATGATTACATACCTGGGAGAATATCGATCCTATTATGTAAGTGTTGTTTCCTAAATTCATGGGTACATCAACATCGATGATTTGATGGAAATAACATCATTCATACTTTGATAAGTATGTTTTCATTAAGCTTTAACAAGCTTTTTACTATGTGTTGTGTTTAAAGTTATGAATTAAGTATTAAAATAAACAAATGACATGGGATGTCTACTGTAAGAAAGAAAAACTGATTTAGTAACCCATATAAAAACCAAGAGTAAAAATCTGACATGAAAAAAAAATATATTATTGAGAGCAGTCACCTTAATAACAATGGGCTTCTTATTCCGGAACGGAATAAGCTTCCATTATGGTGTTTCACCATACAACCACACTACACTCTAATTATATTCACTAAGTAATTAACCTGGACTCCACAACAACGCCTTACACTCTCCACCACTAAGCCTCAGACCCACTACTTGCGAAAGGCATAATAAATGGACAAGAGCCTAAACTTAGTCTTTACGAGTAAGATAAAGGGTGATTTATAGGAATCACCGATCTCCGGTGCCGCATCCGGCTTGGCCGGGATCCGCCTTTTTTAAAGATCTTCCGCTCCGCGGAGACCACTATCTCCCGGCTTTCTCCGGCCGGAGACCTATTTTTTAAAAGAAGTTTTGAAAATAAAAATAAGTTTATATATTCAATTGAAAAGTAATAATGAGACATTTAATGGAATAAATTTATTTAGAAGAACTGATTCATACAAAAATGTAAAAAAAATTAATTCAATTTTTTTGTTGTAGTGATAATATCAAGTCAAACTATAAACTAATATTATAACTATAATAATATATTGGAAATATGGAATTAGGCTATATGACAGCCCATTACTTAATTAACGAATGATTTTGATAAACAACTTAAAAGGTTTGATATCCAAAATGACAACTCCCTAACAAAAAATACACTTTGATAAATCTAGCTTTAAATATGCATACAGAAATAGGTAAATCAAATTGATAAAAGAACCTTAAAACTACATTCCATATCGACCAAAAACAAAAAATATTATATATATAATAATCCTTAAATTATTAAAGAGCTTTTAAGTTTTAACAAGCTAACATTTGAACTAATATATATATTAGTATATAGTATTATATATATATATATATATATATAATATATAGTATATATATATAGTATATATATAGGTATATATAATACTATATATATAATATATTATATATAATTATATATATATACTATATATATATTAATATATATATATATATATATATATAATATAAATATATACTATAAGAAGTGCAATGTACCAGCTGTTATAGATACTGTATAGAGTATTCACAATAGAATTTTTGAGAAAATTAAATTAATTTGTTAAACACAAAGTCAGTGAAAGAAAGTTAAATAGGTTATGCATTGTTTTTAGGTAACCATTCTCTATATTTAAAATCAAGCTCTTAAAATTATGATGAAGAAACAGGGGCTGATCAGCTAGTGTGGAGAAAGACGAAATTCCTTTTGACTGTAGAAATATTTCCTGCTTGGCTAATAACATTCTCATCGCTAAATACACATTGAAGTGGACAGAAGAGATATTTCCTTAGCTAACTTCAGGTAAATGCAATCAGGTAAAGATGCTTTTTCTCTTTCCACCTTAACAGTAGATACAGCCTCCGATTTCGTCTCATAAGTGGCTGCAAAATATATTATCCACAGTAGTTGATTAATATCTTTCTAATTCATGTTGTTTTCTTACAGCCGCTTCTACGTTTGCATTTTAACTTTTTCTCCTTTGATCATTCCAACTTTGGGTTTGATTGTATTCTGAATATCTCATTTTTCTTCTAAGGATTTTCTGTATCATGTCATCAAAGCACTTCCAGAAAATTGAATGTGCTTCCTTATCAATATCTGCCGTTTCATTTTCGGATTCTTCATGTGAATGTATGAGACTGATCATATTGATCATCATTTTGTTCATCAGAAATTTTGAACTTAATGTAATATTTTCTATAGCTTTTATAAAAAGTTTTACTTCTTCTAGCATAAATTTTGTTTATTTGATCAATAATATCAAAGGAACTAATTTTGTATGTGGATTTTAGAACTGTTGCCAATACATAAAGTTTATCCTTAATGGTAACCAAAACGTTCATAACAGAATTAAAAAGTTCATCTTCATAGTTTTTACACCGCTAACCTTATTCCAAGTTTGCTAAATATTTTTGCAAAGCATTAACTGCAGGTATTACATCAAAAGATAAATCTACATAATCATCACTCGCTCTTTTAGTTAATTTTTCAAATGGTTGTAGCAATCCTATTATTATCTCCATTAGCTTCCAGTGATTTGCCTTTAAGATCTAGATTGTTATTCGAATTTGAAGAATATATAATAATTGCAATTTTTTTGCTCTATGATCCTTTGAAGCATATATGATGAATTCCATCTTCTTTCCACATCTTGGATAAGATTTTGTTATTGGCAAATTAGATATTTGAATTACCGTAATTAGTTGTATCAAAATATGGTGATCTACTAAAATGGACATTACAATTTCCTAACAAAAGTAATTAATCTTTAATTGGATTTTTGAGAAAATATAGCAACATTTATTACTAGCTGTAAGGAATGAATAAAACATGTCTCATTTATAACACTTGTCGCTCTCATACCTTTTGTAATTTTTGCTTTATCTAGGACACACATGAATATTTATTTTTAAATCCCAGCTCTAAGTATTCCTCACTTTTTAGACATATATTTCTGCTGAATGAGAAACACTAAAACTACTGATTTAATGTTCCACTCTTCCCTTGAAAATCTTATCATCCAATGCCTAACATAGCGTACGTTTAAAGCTTCATTGTTATAGCTGAGCATGTCCAATATCTGGTGTTAATGATATTGCTTGAATTCTTGCAGCTGAAGTGTTATTTTGTTCTTACCCTTTTATATATTGTTTGGATAATCTCTCTGAAAAGTACCTCCCCTGATGGAATATTATATTGTGACATACTATTTTTTAATCTTTTAAATCCAATGTCTTCAACAAAAGAAATGGCAGATTCCACAATTTGAAATGAATTCTGTGCTTTTTCTATCATTATTTCCCAAATCGTGTTTCTCAGTTATTCAAATAGTTAAGGCTGAAGAATTCTTTTAATAGAGCTAGAAGTTGATGATATGGATGGACAATGGACATGGATCATCATCTGCTGTGTCTGTGATATCATGTTTGCTTTTTTCGGCCACTTTTCACCTTGAAGACGCATTTTCTTTAACGTTCAATTATATGTTTTATGTTTCTCTCCAAGATGATCCAGATAAAGGTTTTGTGCTATAATATCTTGAACCTTTTTTGGTTTTCACTACTTGATATAATGTATCCAGTTAGCGCAGCTAAGTATTCACACCCTCAGGTTACCCTCGTTTCAAGAGTGTAACTTCTCTAGGATCCGGGACGATTACGTTCATGATAACTTGCATTTTAGAGTCAATCCTTCATATATATATATATATATCTATATTAATATATATATATATAATAATAATATATAATAATATATTAAATATATATTATCAATATATATATATAGTATGATATATATATATATATATATTTATATTATAAAGTATATATTTAATATTATATAATATATATATATATATATATCATATATAGTATATATAGTAATATATATAGTATATAATTATATATATATAATATATATATAAATATATATATATATATATATATATAATATATATATATATATATATAATATTATATATATAATATAATATAATTATATAATATATATATATATATATATATATATATTATATCATAATAATCTATATATATATATATATTATATTATATAATATATATATATATAATAGGTATATATAATATAATATATATATTATATATATATTATATATATATGAAGGATTGGACTCTAAACATGCAAATTATCCATCACCTTCCTCTCCGGACTGCGCTAGAGAAGTTACACTCCTGAAGTATGCTAAACCCGTGGGTGTGAACGTACTTTGTGCCTAAGCTAGGAAATCATACTACAAGAGGAAACCCCAAAAAAGTTTTGTGCATAATTTTTTGAACCTTTTTGGTGGTTTCCTCTTGATAATAGTAATGTATCCTAGTAGTCGCACATTAGTATGGTATACTCGACACCTCACGTGTGTAGTTTAGAGGCCTCCTCTCAAAGGATAACGTGTAACTTCTCTGTAGCATCGACGAAGGAAGTGCATTGAAATTGCCATGTTAGGAGTCAATGCCTTATCAGATGATATATATTAATAATATATATATATAAATATATATATATAATATATTTACTGTATATATAATATGATATATATATATATATAGTACTTATACTAATATATATATAATAAAAATATATATATATTATACTATATATATTATATTAATATTATAAATAGTATAATAATAAATAATATATATATATATTTATATATATATTATATTAATATAATTATATATATAGAATAGAATATATATATATATATAATATATATATATATATATATATAGTAATATATATATATATATATAATATATTGATGAAGGATTGACTCTAAACATGCATTTATCATGCACCTTTTAAGTAGTAACTACCTATAGAAGTTACACTCCTTGAAAGAAGGGCTAAACCCGTGAGTGTGAACTACTTTGTCGCTATCTAAGAATAACATACTACCTCAAGGAGGAAACCCAAAAAAAGGTTCAAAATATTATATGGCAGCAATAACCTTTTCTGATCATCTTTGAAGACGAAACAAAACCCATATATTTGATAGATAAAGAAATATTTGAAACTTCAAGAGGAAATAGTGGCCAGAAAAAAGAAAACATGATATCGCAGACACAGCAGAAGAGGATCCGGGGCGCTCTTTACCTTAGACTGGTACCTCTCTTGAAAAATTCTTCAGTATCCACTATTCGAAATGACTAGAATAAAACAAGATTTTGGGAAATCGTATTGTCGTTAAAGGAAATTATGCTCATAATCGGGAATGGAATCCAGTTCTTTTGGTTGAAGACATTGATTAAAAGGATTAATGAAATTCACAGTCTGTCCACAATATAATATTCCATCAAGGAGTACTTTTCAGAAGAGATTATCCAAGCAATATAGAAAATGGTAAAGAACAAAATAACACTTCAGCTGCAAGAAATTCAAAGAAAATATAGCATCATGTAAGGAATGAATAAAACATGTCTCATTAATAACACCTGTCGCTCTCATACCTTTTGTAATGTTTGTTGCGTTATCTCCGAATGTCTACATGAAATATTTTATTTTTTTTAAATCCCAGCTCTTAATATTGTGCCTCTTTTTAGACATATATTTTCTTCTGAATGAGAAACACTAAAACTATGATTTTGTATGTTCACTCTCCTTTGAAAATCTTATCAATCCAATGCCCTGAAATACTTATAAAGCCTACATTGTTAAACCTGAGCAGGTCCAAATATTGGGTTTTAATGATATTGCTTGAATTTCTTGCAGCGAAGTGTTATTTTGTTCTTAACCGCTTTTATATATTGCTTGATAATCTCTTTCTGAAAATACCTCCTTGAATGAATTTAAGGTTGGTGGACATACGTGATTATTAATCTTAAATCCAATGTCTTCAACAACCGGAACAGCAATCATTTCCCCAATTTTAAAATGAATTTCTGTGCTTTTCTATCATTTATTTCCAAATCTTTGTTATCAAGTTTATTTCAAAGTGTAGCTGTAAGAAATTTTTTTAATAAGAGGTAGAAGTATATGATATGATGGACATTGTCAATCATCTGCTGGTCTGTGATATCCATGTTTTTCTTTTTCGGCATGGTTCACTCTTGAATTACATCAATATTTCTTTATCTTCAAATATATGGTTTTATGTTTCTCCAAGATGATCCAGTAAAGGTTTTGTGCTATAAAATTTTGAACCTTTTTTGGGTTTTCCTCTGATAGTAATGTATTCCTAAAGAGCGCACAAAAGTTCAACCTCAAAACGGGTTTAGCCTCTTCAGGAGTGTAACTTCTCTAGGAAGTTACTACTTAGGATCCGGACTAAATGCATGTTGTTAGAGTCAAATCCTTCATCTATATATATATATATATATATATATATATATTATATATATATATATATATATATATTATATATATATATAATATATTTATATATATATATATATATATTATATATATATATATATATAGTATATATATTATATATTATTTAATATATATATATATATGATATATATATACTATATATATATATATATATATATATATAATATATATATATATAATTAATAAATAATTTTAAAATTTTTCTAATATAAATAAATTAAAAAAAATTTTTAATTTAATATAATTATGTATTTAAAATTAGAATATAAAACTAAAATATTTTTTAAACAAAAATATAAATTTAAAGAAATAACTTATTAGTATGTAATAAATATATATATAATATAATATTATATATATATATATTATACTATATATATATATATATATTATATATATATATCTTTAATATATATTATATGATATAATATATATATATATATATATATATATATATATTAATATTATATATATATTAGTATAATATATAAATATATAACTATATATATATAGAATATATATAATTTATATATATATATTATATATAATAATATATTATATATATATATATATATATATATTATATATATATATTATATATTAGTATTATATATATATATACTAATATATATAATTAGTTATATAAATGATATACAGGTATTGTATAGAAGAATTTCATTCTCCGGATGGAGACCCCGGCCTCCCGGCGAATTAAACATTTTAATTCCCGCTCGCTCTCCGGCCTCCGGCCAAAATACTCTCCGGTGCATCTCTAGTGATTTGAGTATTTTGTATCCGGTGTCAAATGCTAAACACCACTTGGACCGTCTTAGGCAGATGATGGGAAATGCGAAAAAAAATAATTAGTATTTGAAAATAAATGTTATATAAATACATTATTTATTAATATTTTTCGTCGAAATCATTATTAGAATATATTTGGTTGTAATCTAATATTAATAAGAAAGTATAAACTACAAAAGTAAACTTTGGAATTACTTTCAATTTTATTTTTTTGCTTATGAGCAATTAGATAAGACAACATCTTAATAATACAAAACTGAAAAGAGTACCTTACATTATCTAGTACATTACCCACCGGATGTCTTCGGTTTCTTTGAGAACTTCGGATGAGAACGTCGATGACTACTGCAATGGCATCCTAGAGAACATCATCTGCTAGATATAGTACATCACTCCCTCCCTACTCTCCTTGCAACAATCGTCCATTAATCCTGACCATGAGTCAAGTTGGAGGAAAATATATGTCATGGGCTATATAATTTCTCCTTTAAGAAGGGGATAGACATACTATATATTTTCTTTCTTTTATATATACCCGTATAAATGAGAACATTTATATTCTTGACTTAAGAATACAACGCAGTTTTTGCGTTAAATTATCTTTGTCATGGGGTAGGTAATTAAAGGAATTTTCTGACCATTATTGCTGTGAGACGACTCATATTCCTTGTTATGCAATTCAATTGTTGCCGAGGTCGTTTGATTAATACTACGCATTGTAAATCGGGAAAGTAAAGTGCGTTTTCTTTTAGGGCTTCTGGCTGCCAATCACGCACTGGAGCTAGCTATCATTTGGTTAGTCTCCGAAATAATAAGAAATTGACTAGGGTAGTAGAAATAAGTACTATCAATAGAAAAGTGTAAATGAATTATTATGTAGACGAATCAGCAGGGACAGTGGTGTTTCATTGTGTAAGCCTGCTGATGGCATGTAGTCCGATGTCCTTTAGAAGGTTTATAAAGTGTTTAATGTTGGGAATCGCTCATAAGCGTAATTAAGCTAATAACGGCACAAGTGTCAACAATACAATTTTTGAATTGAAGGCTATTTTTTCGAAAGCTACAGATATTGTTAACTGATTTGTGTGAAACGTGTTACAACATTTGACAGCTTACAGTGCGTAATGAACTGGTAAATCTGTAGTAGTTCACTTAAAGTTTACAGGAAGTGTGGTGTTTTCCAAGTTTTCTGTGGCAAAATTATAAGAAGAAGACTTTCTTGGGTTGATTGTAAGTGAATGATTCATGTTCATGAATGGAAACAAGAATAGAAATCGGTTGTTTGGCTTCGCTTCCACAAGGCTGGATTACTTACAACTGGTGCATTTAACTTTTGTTAAAGAAGGACTATATGGTTTTGGTAAACCAAAAGGTAGATAAATTAAGGATAGGTGTACAAGAAGTTAAGGATAAATTAGTATAGTAAACAAGAGTCCAGGTAAAATAGTGTAGCATCCACAAGGGTTAAGGTAAGTAGAATTAGTAAACAGTGTTTAAGAACAATTGTATTAGGTTAAATGGATTAGTACATTAGTATTAGAATAAAGTTTCCCAATTGGAATTGGTACTCTGAAGGTGATTGACTAGGGAAACAACGACATTCGTTCCGTGACGTTACTTTGTTCCGTTTGAAGGATTTCCGAATATACATTCTTAGTAGTAACTGTTTAGTGGATAGAATAGAAGTATGTGAAAACTATAAGTAATAGTGTTGCGAAGTAGTCTGGCGCGTTTGTTGAGATGAGGGTGTTGGAGGACACTCATCCCGGGTGAGGACCTCCTACAAAAGGACAACAAACCTGCAAACTTTCTCTGTGGAATAGATGTTGATACAATTACGTGTTTCGCAATCATCTAGAATGGAACATTCTTGTTGCATGGCGACACTTGTTCCAGAGAGTTTGTCAGAAGATAATCTTAATGAGGCATTCGAATTTATGGCAAAAAATGAACCGTCAGGGTTTTCAGGCCATGTGGTGATTCGATCTACTGATACTGAAGTCTCGGTTCGTGTCATATCGGACTTTTTATGAGAGATCGCGAAACAGGGTGACGACCCATCGGCGATTGTTAAAGAGAGAGTTGTGATAAGGTTAGTCTTCTTAGAAAATGTAACTTTTAGAGTTCAAAATCTAAACCTTAGAAGGGTAATTAGTATTTTGTGTATTTTACGACATGTCGTGTTCGGATAAGTAAATGGGGTAATATTGAGAAAATCTTTATGGTGTATAGAATTCAGCATAACCCCCACATATTCGACCCAGGGTGTGTACGCCATTTTTATGAGCTCGTACATTTTTATGTACTCTCTAACACCTGTTCTATGTTTGTGGAAGGCTACATAAAAATTTAGTTCGAAGATCGTGCCACTCATGTCTTAGACATGTGATGATGACTAGCCCAGACGTTTCTAGCCTGTCAGCAAAACAAACGAAATACTCTCATTTTTGTAACGACGGGCAGATTGAAATGTATGAAATAAGGATTCCTTCCTTTTTCTCTCCTCTTCCTCAATACTCATGGATTAGGTCTCTCGAACAGAGAATAATCTCTATCGTCTTTGGTAATAAGATGATAGACATTAAGGAAGTGACCGTCAAGTTGTCTGCCGAGTAAATTTAACCTTTGTGATAGGCTGTGGATAAGAATGAAGTTGCGGCAGCTAAGCCTCAAAACCGCTAAATAAGTTAGGAAAATTTGTACATTATCTATGATATTCCAGGTTCCTACCCCCTTAAGGATTAGTGACTTGAGTAAGGAATCAAGTGGTAAGATAGTCTCCTTCTACCTATCGATTTTTGTTTATGATGACCTGAGTACATATCAGTGTTTGTTTTTTGATCTTGAGTAAGGATTTGTGAATGGAAATTTTATGCTTAGTGTACGTGTGTACGACTTGACTTAGTTGGTAGATGGAGGATTTGACGATGGAATCCTCGAACATTTGTAAGAAAATGATGTGATGTGTTGGAGTGTTGAAGAACAATTTGGGAATTGATGCTTTGGGGATAACTAGCCAAAGCTATTGCCTGTTCATTATCAGCAGGTCTTTGAGAATTGAAATTAAAGTTAAGCAAATCCCTATCTGAATCTAAAGGATTTGTTTCTCCATGAATGGGAAAATCAACTACATTAGCAGTAGTGATTTCTGGAGGAGTCACATATTCAGTTGACACCTCCAGATAATCAACAAGGTTAGCGTCAACACAAGTATTGCTGTTTTCAATCATTTTACAGCGTCAATACACTAAATTTGAGTTTAAGTTTTAATACAATAAATTTGAATTTATATTTTTAATAAAGCAACTACAAAGCAATTAAGTATTTTAAATTGCTTATAAATGTTGTATAGTTTTAATACAATTTATCAAGGAGTTCTTTCAATTTCTTTCAAACTCGTTCAAACTTAGAAGAAAGAATGTTTTAAGTATATGATATAAAGAATTTTAAGACATAATGAGAGTAATTAGTAGGATAAGTCTTAATATATCTGTTTTGTGAGTTTGACACAGTTGGCGAAGTGAAATCTAAAATCACAATCCATGGCCAAGGCAAAGCACCGAACAAGACAGATGGCCTTCGGGCGCCAACCTTTTATTTTCCCTGTATTAAGTAGTCGGAGACCAAGTTACGAGGCATGATAAGTACGGTCTATTGACCTCCAGATGAGAAAAGTAATTAGTATTATCGAAGTTAAATAAAATAATAAAACAGTGAGAAAATGAATAAATGACATTACTTATCTACCTGGAGGAGATATTGAAAAGAACCATCAGACTTTCGTTCTACTGGCAGGATACAGGAAAAAGGGACCACCCGCTTGTTCCAAATGCTCCTGGTTTGTGGCTAAAGGTAGATCACTTATAACAATAGAGAAGTAGAAGGGGAGAATGAAAAAGAAGTAATATAGATAGATTTATTAATCATATAGTACTTTCACAAATATAGAGGTAAATGTTAATACATTCCACAGTTATCTAGGAAAGTAAGGGGATCCTAGATAATGAAGCAAGATCAGACTCAGTATTTTATATATTTACTTAGTAGCCTTATAATATTCCTTAAACCTAAAACCGCAAATAATTAAATAATTACTTTATTAGGATGTGGTTGAGAAGGTTCCAGATACAAAATGTATGGAATTGTGGAACACTCTCAACGGAAACAAGATAATAACTAGGTAAGTATTACGGGGACTTAGTCAAAATTAAGAGGGTGATTTTGACTATAATTACTACAATAAAAGAATTTCTATGATTAGGACTGAGCTGGCGGAGAACTTGTTCCAACAAACAAGATGGGATTCAGGAACAAGACTTCTAGTAGAAGTTCATCACAAGGTCAAGAATTGACCAGAAATTAAAACCCTATAAAATATAGATGCAATTAGCTTTAGAAAGTTAAGATATTTTACTTTATTAATTACAGTGATTTATTTAATATGAAAATAGGAGACCTTTACCCCTAATACGAAAAAAGTCTGTTGAGGTCTTGTTAAGAATTATTTCCTACGAGTCCAGAAGAATCACAGGGTTGAGGAATCTTTGGAAAGTACTATGAAGAAGGAAATGAAGTGAGTACTTTCATAAATTACCTATTTAATCAATGTTATCTAAGAGTCGAACATGATTACATACCTGGGAGAATATCGATCCTATTATGTAAGTGTTGTTTCCTAAATTCATGGGTACATCAACATCGATGATTTGATGGAAATAACATCATTCATACTTTGATAAGTATGTTTTCATTAAGCTTTAACAAGCTTTTTGAACTATGTGTTGTGTGTTAAAGTTATAATTAAGATTATAAAATACAAATACATGGGGATGTCTACTGTAAGAGAGAAAAACTGTTTTAATTAACCTTATAAAACCCAACGAGAAAAATCTGAACAATGAAAAAAAACTATATTTACTTAAATGCAGTCACCTTAATAAACAATGGGCTTCTATCCGAAAGGAATAAGTTTACCTTATGGTTTTTTCACCATACTGAACCACAAACTACATTTCAATTATTATTCACTAAGTGAATTTAACCTGACTCCACAATCACTCCTTACATATATTTTCAAGTAATATTGCTTTGAATTATAATAGAGGAGGAAAAAAGAAATACTAAAGTTGCATACGTAGGGAGAAAACAAGAGGTACATGAACAGTTTGAAGGAGGATGAATGGGACTTACAAGGAATAGGAAAGGTTAAGAAGGAAGCGAAAAAGGTTAAGAATGAGAATAAGGGAATCTGCTTAGAATGAATAGGGATGGTGCTTTGTACCTGATGAAATGGTGTGAGGGGAGTGTGGAAAGTACAATTCGATAATCTGCACAATATTAACAGTAATGAAGAGGATAGTGAATGTGTGTGGTTTGATGGTGCAAGAAGAATAGGTATTTGGGGATGAGGGTTAGTTAGTAAGGAGAGAGGTAATGGTAAGTGAGAAGATTGAAGAATGTAAATTGCATTATAGAGAAATTCCTGTATATATAAGAACGAGGCGAGATATGATTGATTGATTGAATTTGGAATTGTGTACAAAGCGTTTATGGAGTATAGTTCAAGGGTTTGGATGAGAGCCGTGTAATATTACCCTTATAGTAAGGTAAGGAGAAAAGTGAAATTGAAAATAATAGGAACAAGTTATTGATTGTTTGTAGGGAAGATATATGCTGTATTTTGGTAGAAAGAGTCGTCGAGTGACTGAAGACTGATTGGTGAAGAACAGGTGCCGCCAAATGAAAGGAATATGTTCTGAAATCTTTTAACATGAAAGGAACGATGAGAAAAATGAGGAAGAAGTAAATGTAATTTAGTTTAAATGGATTGCAACAGGCGTAGATAGAGTTAATAGGGAAACTTATGGCAGGTGTTAGTGATTATGGTGTTGGTGTAGCTTCTGAATGGAATCAAAGTATGTATGACGATAGTGAAGCGTGTGTAAGAATAAAATGGTGTCAATCTGGGATTGGTTTTAGGATAATAGCGGATGACAGGTTTGTTGTTTAATGTCTCTTGGTATTCTCAAATTTTATATGGATGGGTTAATGACAAGAATTAGAAGTGGGATGGCAGGAAAAGTGTAGAAATGATGAGAAATGGAGATAGTTGATGGTGGCCTACCTTTATATAGAAGATTTGTTCTGTGTGGCGAATCTGAAGAAGAGTTTGAGAGTTGTAGAGAGATTTGGCAGGTGTTAAAGGAGAGCTTGAAAGTAAACGTGGATAAGAGTAAGGTTAGGGTTTGAGTGAGGACAGTCCTCGTGTGAAGTTATATTTAGATGGTGAGCAGAAACAGTGTCTGAGTTTAAATATTTAGGGTATGTGTTGGATGAGAAAGGGAACGGATGAATGCATGTGTTGTAGAAAGTTTGTGAAATGCCAGAAGGTGCTGTGCAATAAATGGTTGGTGAATGTAAAGGGACTAATCTGAGTGGCGCTAGGGTCTTACAATGAGGGTATTGTTACCTGTGTTATTGTATCGTAGTGTACTATGTGTCTGAATAAGAAGTAATAACTAAAGTCAACTTGTTCAGAATGGACAATCTAGGGGCATGCTAGGTTGAGTAATATTGATAAATGAGGAAGAATGCTATTGAGAAGAGATGTGTGGTGTGAGAAAGGGTAAAATGAGAGAATAAATGAAAGTATGCTGAGATGGTTGGTCATGTGGAAAGGATGGCAATAAGATAGTCGTTGTTAAGCGGATGTAAGTGGCAAAGTGTGTTGGAACCGACGGTCTGGAGACTGAAGAAAAAGTGATTGAGTCAGTGAACGAATGTCTGAAGAGAGAAATGTGAGTTTTGCATAGGCGAGATAAAGTGCATAATAGAGTGAATGCGGGTTTTGTAATGGGCATTTTTGTGCCCACCTGGCCAAGGGATAACCCTGACATTGACGATTACCATAGCTGAGGGGTCCGTCGCGCCCCATGAAGCTCTAGGGTGGATTTTCTGTCTGTGACAAGTCTTCACTAATTAATGGTACAGAGGGCTGGGCTTTCTTTCCTTTCAGACTTTTGTCATATTCTTCTACTGCTTTTCTTTTCCAGATGTCAAGACATGCACTTACCCCCAGTCGTGGATAAAGGAGGTAGATAAGAAAGTAAAGGAAAGAAGAATTATTCAATAGATCGTTCTACTGTAACAACCTCACATACGAATCATGAACACATTGAAAAATGGAATTTTTATTAGATAACTTAACCCTATTTATGGCATATGTGTGTGTTTTATTAAAAGCACACGAGAACAATTCTCATAATAATAAACAAGACTATGATACATTTCATAAATCGGTCATGTTGCCAGAATTCTTTCTACTGGCATAGTAGGCCAAAATAAAATATTCAAATACAAAATTATAGATTTCCATAGAATAAAACCAAATTCTTCAACACTTTCCTTATTTTATCTGCCAAACGTTGTTAGTCATTCCAATTTTTCCCATCTCACATCATAATTCTTGTTGATGTAGAGGCTTTGTTAGTTTCATCGCAATTGTTTCTCTCTGCTAATCTTGAAGTACTCTAGTTTCATCAATTTTGTACTTTTTTTTTTGCCGAAATGCATACTTTTATAGCTTGGTCCTTTTGTGAAATTCTGGATTCTTACGGAGTTTAATAGCTGCTTCATTGTCAATCCAAAGAGCAGGTTTCTTGAAGACTTCTGTAATTTCTTCCAATAGTTGATGAAGCCACACAATTTCTTTTGTTGCTTCACTTCATAATTTCAGCTTCTGTTGTTGAAATAGCAACTGAACTCTGCTTTTGACTACTCCATGAAATTGCTCCTCCAGCATATAAACAAACAATTCCAGTTGTTGAATGCCCTGTTCTCAAATCCCCAGCATGATCTGCATCACTGTAACTCCCTTCCAGATGAATATTGTCAGAATCACATTTATAAATAATACCTTTTGTGTACCCTTCAAGTATCTGAACACTCTTTTAACTTTTGTAACATCTTCTATTGATGGATTTTCTACACTTCTGGCAAGATAATTTTTCCTATTTTATAGGGTTTTTGTTTTTGGTCAAGTCTTTATCCCTGACTTTTTGCATTCCTGTTGGGAATGTATTAATCATCCCAGTTTAGAATATATCTTAGGACTTTTCACTGTGAAATCCTACCAATTTTGCCTATTTAAATAAAAGCTTATAAGATAAGTAAATAAACATCTGACCTTTATTAAACTAACTCTTACCTCTTGAATCAGATAAAATCTATATTTTATCAAAGATCTGTGGCTTAATCTCATATCCATAAAATTCTAGAATAATCATAAAGTAAATTAATCTATTCCTTCGTGGTTGTTTTTTTTCGATATATCTCTGTATAATACCTGTAACAATCTCACATATGTACTCAATCTGAAAGTAACCTTATTACTGTTAAATCTAATCAAAGAAAAAAAAAAAACCCAACAACTGTTCTGATATAAAAACCTAGTATATCCTAAAGCTATCCCCTTAGTTTACTACAACTTGGATAAATGTAAATATAAAATAATACACTTCTACTTTTGCTTGTATAAATGTAAAAATAAACCTATCCTTTTATTTCTCTTTTGTTCTCACTATCCTATATTAAACACATTCTCTACCGTGATCTTCACACTCCACTACCGCAGCGTGCATAACAGCCGTGGTCTCCCGCTTTTGTACCAGGGGTGTGCTTGTGTGTCTTTAGAAGCCTTATAGACTGTTCTACATAGGCTTTGGTCTTCATTAAATTGCGAAGCCTTCAAGATATCACCATCAGGTAGATACTAATTTCCATTTTCTCATAATTTCGTAATATTTTGTAATTCGTAATTTGTTTTTTTGAGATCAAGTGACCATAATTATTCATTTTCTTGTCACTTGGTCTCCACTACATAAATACAAGAAAATAAAAAGTGGCGCCCGAACAGGGACCACATGTTCATTGTTGTGCGCTTTGCCGCTGATTGTGATAAAATACTGTCCGCCACTCGTAACTCACAACACAACACCGTATAATTAAAAGAGATTATTCCTATAATTCTTCATAACGGTCTTAATATTCTTGAAGAAATCTTTATATCTTTTATTTGAAAATTCTTTCTTAAGCTTGAATGAGTCTGAAAGTAATGTATTATAACTATTATAAATATTAAATCAAAAGCTGTAACTTAATAAAGTTTTAGAGCCATAAAAATGACTGAACAAAGCGATCCCTGTAGAGACTCTAAACTTGTTGATTATCTGGATGCGTCAACTGAATATGAGACTCCAGAGATCACTACTAATAATTTAATAGATTCTCACACTCAGGTTTGAACTATTCTTTTAGATTCAGATAGGGATTTGCTTAACTTTAATCTTAATTTTCAAAGACCTGCTGATCATGAACAGGCAATAGCTTATCCTAGGTACCCGAAATGAACCACAGACGCTATACATGTACGTCTGTACATGAACTTGGTGAACTTTTGACTAAATTTACAAAAGAAAAAAATATTCTAACTCAGCGACTTGCCAAACAAAATATGTCATTTGAGCAAGATAACACAGAAACCAAGATTTTTTTCCCAAAGTTCTGATCCCCAAAACAAATATTCTTATGGGGATCCACATGGTCTTCAACCATAACAACACTTACAGAATTTACAGGGTCTTCAACCATCACAACACTGCCAGAAAAATTTAATTGTAGATTTGGAGGATTCCCATCGCCTAAATCCTCCACACATACAACATAAACCAAATTCGTACCCACGCAACTCTGAACATAATCTTCCTTTTCAACGCAGACATGCACAGACCACAGAACGATTTGATTCTCCCAGACCTTTACTTCCTATTTCTTCTTACCCTAGACCAAAACCAGACACAGATATGTATTCAGGTCCCATCATGAAACAAAAAATTGATATGATGGAGGAAGCCATCTTGCTCTTGAGTTCATTGCTCAAGAATTCCCAGAATCTCAAAGTGGCAGACCCTGGTACATATAAACCAGAAACTGGCCAAAATTTCCTAATTTATTTAGTGGATTTTGAGGCTTACTGCCAGCTTCATTATATCAAAGCTTATCACCAATGGTTAAACTTACTCGGCAGACAACTTGACGGTCACTTCCTTAACGTCTATCGTCTTGTCACCAAGGACGATAGAGATTTTTTCTCCATTCGAGAGACCCTCATCCAATGGTATGAGGAGGAAGAGAGAAAAAGGAAGGAATACCTCTTACATGCATATCATTCTGCCCGTCGCTACAAAAATGAGAGTATCCATCTGTTTGCTTACAGATTAGAGCGCTTGCCTAGCCATGCTTATCATGGTATAGACATGAGTGGACACGAATCTCTCCAAACTGCATTTTTGTGTAGCCTTCCTACAAACATAGAACAAGGTGTTAGAGAGTACATAAAAATGTATGAAAACAAAAATTGGCGTACTCCTTGGGCAGATATTGTGGGATATGCTGAGTTTCTAGACACCAAGAACAAAGAGTTTTTAAACTTCCCATTCACATATCCCCGGAACACAGAACGTTCAGTAAAGAACCCTAAAAACACTTATTACCCTTCTAAGGGCTTCACTCATAATTCTTCTAAAAATCCCCTTTCTTCTAAGAACCCAACAGCTCCCAACTCTTCGCCTAACAACCGCGGTGGTAGTCGCTATTTTTGCAATCATCATCGTCGAAATTTCCAACATGAACATAACAGAACCTTTACTCCTGAAAATTCACACCTAGATTCTGTTGATTGTAAGACCCTCGCTTGTGATTTTTGCAAAAAGATCGGTCATCGGATACGTGAATGCTACAAATATCTGGGGATTTGTAGCTACTGCAAAAATAAAGGCCATGTAAGGGTTGACTGCAGAGCACGTAAATCATCTCCAACATTTCCTCCACAGAAAGTTCGCAAGGCTGTTTGTCCCTTTTGCGGTGGTCCTCACCCAGGGATGAATTGTCCTCAACAACATTCCCCAGATCAACAAACATCTAACCCTCAGAACACTAATATTCGTAATTCTCCCACTGAACATATTAATAAAAATGTATATTACGGAAAACCTTCTCCCAAAATGGAAAAAATTACATGTCAACTGGACGAACATCCGTTGTCTCATCAGTCCCCTGATCTTGTTTCTAATGTTTCTAATTCACAGAAAACACTTTTTGAGGGCAAATGTAAGGACATATATAGGACTCCTTCGACACCTTTAAATTTCATAAGTTCCTCTGATCCTACAAAAACAACAGCCGCAGCCTCACTGCCTAAGATACAATCTCTTAATTCCTTGAAAGACACATTGCAAACCAAAGAAACGTCTTCTTCCTTAATTTCTGATCCCAGAAACATTAAAACATCCACAGCATTTCCCATAACTTTAACAGAAACTCACAAAGCTGTAAATTATAGACATTACACCACTAATCAGTTAACAATATCAGTAGCTTTTGAACAAAATAGTCTTAAATTTGAAAATTGTATTGTTGATAATGGAGCTGGTATTAGCTTTGTGGCGTCTGGGGCAGGGGGCTGCTAGCCTCGCCGACGACTCCTAAGCAGCCTCCGGGAAGAAACGCCACTTCATCGTGACAATGCTCACTCTCTTCAACATCTAATTTTCTTCAATTGAAGGTGGTTATTCAAGACCAGAAAATACCCTTTCAAATTGGTGACCACCTGGAGTGACACAACGAACATCAACAAGCAACCATCAAATCAAGTTTCTTCTGCTGGGCGCTACTCTGTTTGGTCATCCTGTGCCGCCTGTACCGTAATCAAGCTTCTGCAGGTGCGGACCAACCGCCAGTAAGAGTACAGAGTGGTCAAAGCCTTCTCAGTGACCTTAATGTGCGCACACCTAGCTCTCACCTGACATCTACACGCTACTTTCCGACGTCCTTCCAGGTCCGGAGAGCAGTGTGTGCTCGTGGCATTGTCACTGAGGGGAGTTCTGTGGCGTCTAGGGCAGGGGGCTGCTAGCCTCACCGACGACCCCCAAGCAGCCTCCGGGAAGAAACGCCACTTCATCGTGACAACGCTCACTCTCTTCAACATCTAATTTTCTTCAATTGAAGGTGGTTATTCAAGACCAGAAAATAACCCCTTCAGCTTAGTTAGCTATGAAGCCATTCCCCAACAATTTAAACACCTTATTAAACCTTCTAAAGATATTGGAATAAACACCGTCAGCGGTTTAACACATGATTACACGGTTCCGGTGGATTCATACATAGACTTTCCTTTATACTTCTTTGATAGTGATTTTTCCACTAAACCCATAAATTTCTTAATAATCCCTGGTGAAATGATGCCAGCCCCAGTAGTGTTGGGAGCTGCAGCTCTTAAAGATAATGACTTGCTCCCCGATTTAACCTTACGAAGATTAATTAAGCGACTCGGCAACAAATTTGAATGCATAATCAAAGATATGAGTCAGTCTTACACCAATCATGGTAGAAAAACTTCCTTCCTTAGTACCGTTGTAAAATAAATAGGTACCTATCCCATAACACAGATAACGTAAAAACTACATTGTCCTTTTTTATTAAATCTCTGATAATTAATGAAAGTATAATAAAATTCATTATTAGTTAACCAAGTTCATAGATAACATAAACAGGGTAAACAGAAAAATTTTAAATGCTCCATCCATTCTTATACTTAAATGGGATTAAATTTAAAAAATACAAATGCTATTACCCATTTTTATACTTCAATGGGATAAAAATTTAATAAAAAAATGATAAATTCTTTAAATCCTATCCTATTCTATCATTTCTTTTTCACTTTCAAATTTCTCCTCAGACTTGTTCTTATGCTATCATCATAACATAACGAAAATCAGACTATTCCAGTCTTGCACTTGAGAAATAAACTTTTCTTGTTCTGTTATACCTTTGTTTCATAAAGTATAAAGCATTGCCGAAGTAAGACGGTTTTACTCTCATATGAGTATTATCTGCTTCTAGCTCTAAGCTCATGTGACCATATTTTACGGTACTGTATATAAAAAGATTTTACGGTATATATCTATGAAGAAAATATATTGTATGTCTATTCCTGCATAATTTTCACCTTATATATACATACATATATTTTCATCTGAAACCTTGACTCTTTGTCATAACTAATGACGATGTTGCAAGGGAGTAGGAGGATGTTAGTCTCATATTACAGATGTCGTTAGAGGCCAATGCAGCAATCATCTGAAGATCTCTGAACAGTAGAAGACATCGGTGGTAATGTACTAAACTTTAAGAAATATTTAAAATTTTCATTCATTCATATACCATAAGATTATATATCATGAATGCAGGGTATGCATAATTTATATAGTCGTACCATGATATCAAGTTACTCTTAATAAAAACAAAATAAATTCCCTATAAGTCACAATAAACTTTTATGGGGATCGCAATAACAGTCTTAAGGTTAAACCAAATGTATTAATATTAATGGTATAATATAAAAGTTTAACATGGACCATGACAATTCTTAATTTTAAGTCAATAATAATTATGTATTAAAAAAATTATCTATAAACTGGTAATATTATATATAAATTACTATTTATAATTCTAATTATAAAATTAATATTTAAAAATTTATTACTTCAACAAAAAGTAATGTTAATAAATTCATTTATTAACAATTACTAATATATTTTATTGTATCTCACAAGAATATTCGCTGCTTTCTCACTGTACATACACTATCTGTCCTATTCTTATTATCCTGTATATTTTATAGAATTTGTAAGGTATAACTTACTAATAGCAGAACATACTGATTCTAATAGTAGCTGTATTATTCATTCTAAAAATGTCTGTATTGTTAATGAATTTTGCCACCTGTCTCCAAATATCCTAAATCATCCTGTATAGCTACCTCAGAGTAATAAATTTTGGCTCTGCCATTCGTTGACGATTTCGAAAGTGAGGTGGGGTTTTAGGCTTAGTGGGGAAGAGTGTAGGGGTGATTGTGGAGACAAGGTTATATTTATATACTTATATTATTAATTAAAATTAGTTCCAAAGTGGTTACCAAAGTTACAGAATGGAAATCTTATTCTGACATTAGAATAAGATGGTACATTCATTATTGAGGTGATTTGCATGAATGAGTAAATTATTTTTGTTTTTTTCATTCTTTACTCTTGGGTTTATATAGATACTTACATTTTTATATTATCTTTCAGTAGTCATTCTTATGATTATTATTTTTCTGATAAAAAAATTTATGATAAAGTTTATTATAAAAGCTTGAAGTAAATTGTGGTTACCAAAGTATCTACAATTATATGATGTTTATTTCATTAATACTGACGTACCTACGAATATAAGAAACACTTACATATTAGGATCAAATTTATCACAGGTTAGTGCTTATGTTTTGAACTCCGATTTAACATTTAGTAAATACGTAATACATGAAAGTACTCACCTCATTCCCTTGTTTACAGTACTTACCCAAGGTTTCAAGTGAGATTCATCAAACCTTTGATTTATCCTGAATTCCTGAATCATTCTCAAACAAGGCCCCTCACCGACGTCCTTATCGTTAGGGTAAGGTCTCCTATTTTAATATCTAAATAACTTAATTTAATTAATGGCTTAATATTTAAATAACTTAAAATACCTTAAATATCCTAAAATTCATAAATCTAATTTTTCCTATTTTATAGGGTTTTTGTTTTTGGTCAAGTCTTTATCACTGACTTTTTGCATTCCTGTTGGGAATGTATTAATCATCCCAGTTCAGAATATATCTTGGGACTTTTCACTGTGAAATCCTACTGATTTTGCCTATTTAAATAAAAGCTTATAAGATAAGTAAATAAACATCTGACCTTTATTAAACTAACTCTTGCCTCTTGAATCAGATAAAATCTATATTTTATCAAAGATCTGTGGCTTAATCTCATATCCACAAAATTCTAGAATAATCATAAAAGTAAGATTATCTATTTCCTTCGTGGTTGTTTTTTCGATATATAGTCTGTATATACGCGTAACAACCTCACGTATAGATACTCATCAGAAAGTAACCTTAATTACTGTATAATCATACATCAAACAGCACTGGTGTCTGATATAAAAACCTTAGTCCATATCCTAAAGCTATCCCCTTAGTTTACTGAAACTTGGATAAATGTAAATATAACATAATACTCTTCTACTTTTGCTTGTATAAATGTAAAAATAAACCAATCCTTTTACTTTTCTTTTATTCTCCTATTCCTATAAAACACATTCTTCTACAAGTGATCTTCACACTCCACTTACACGCAGCGTGCAGAACAAGCCTGTGGTCCCGCTTTTTTGTACCCAGCTGTTATGAAAGCTTAATAGGTTCTACATAAGGTTAAATAATAGGTTCTACATAAGGTCTTCGTTAAATTGCGAAGAAGCCTTCAAGATATCACCATCAGGTAGATACCAATTTCTTTTTCATTTTCTCATAATTTTGTAATATATTGTAATAATTCTTAATTTGTTTTTTTGAGATCAAGTGACTGTAATTATTCTTTTTCTTGTCACTTGGTCTCCACTATATATATATATATATATATATATATATATATATATATATATATATATATATATATATATATATATATGTATATATATATATATCTTTATAAACTTTATATATATATATATATATATATATTATATATATATATATATTAGAAAAAATAGATCTGTATATATATAAATATATATATTACTTCTTACTTCCTCTCCCAGGAAGGATTTTCATCCTGTCAGTCGCGCGAGGGTGTTCCTTCAGACATCTCTCTCCTGGACCACTCCTCTTCTCTTCAACCATCTCATTGTCTGCAGCTGGCATCTCTTTAAAGAATCCTCCACCGATTCTGTCCATCTTTTCTTGGTCTACCCCCTCTCCAGTCTTCTTCCCTCCGATGTCCATTTTCCCATCTTCTTTTCGAGCATTCTATCCAGGCTGAATCCTTTCCAGTGTCCACACCATCTCAGTCTTCAAACATCCATTTTCAGTATAATCTTCTTCACTCCCACAGTTTCTCTGGTTGCCGTTTCGCCCCATTCTGTCTCTTCTGCTTCTTAATTTCCAGTCATTGCTCTCAGAGCCCTCATTCTGCTGCTTGTATTCTACTCTCCTCCCTCCTCATAGTTCACGTTTCAGCTCCATACAGCAGCGTCAGAGTCAATTACTTTCAGAGATTACCTTTTTAACCTCCATTCCAACATTTCCGTCCTTCATCAATGAGTACAGTGCTTTCATTGCTTGTCCATATTTTTCCATTCTTCTGTAATCTCTCCTCCACATCCTTCCTCCCTGTTAAAACATCCACCTAAATAGACGCTGGAATCCACCGCCTTCACCTCCTCTTCCCCCACCATCCTCCTCATGCCTTCATCGTTTCCTCCCGTTACCATTAATATCTCTGTCTTCTGTACATTCATCTTCATCCCTGCCTCCTCCAACTCCTCCGCAAACAACCTCACCACCTCCGTATCTTTTCCTCCTCCTCACTCAACATGCTAGGTCGTCGCATAAGCCATTATATCTCCATCAAAACTCCTAATCTCTCTATGTATGTATGTTATTACAATTAATATAATATGAACAATATAGGCGATAATACACTCCCTTGTTTAACTCCTGTTCTTACTTCAAACCATATATCGTTTTCACACTCCGTTCTGATACTACATTTTTAGTACATACTCATTATTTATTTCTTCAGTCTACCCTCACTCCATAATTTTCTTTCATGACTCTCCATAGTCTCCCTTGTTATTTAATTAAAATCCTTTTGTATTTCAATAAACAATATAATAAAACTCTTGCCATATTCCTAACATCTCCATGTTGGGAATATGGCCAGAAGTCTAAACTGTTCAGCCCTGGGGAAGAAAAGATATAGGCGTCATGAAGCAGTATGGAAATTGGCTAAACTGAACCTAAAAAAAAAAAAAATATATATATATATATATATATATATATATATAGAAAGCATGTTGCTGCTTAAATATATATATATATATATATATATATATATATATACTCTCTCCTCCTATAGGGCCCACCCATGGTATTGATTTTTCAGCTCAGTGTGGCTGCTTTTTTGTGAGTCAGGGTGGGTCCTGTACATTGATTCATATATATATATATATATATATATATATATATATATATATATATATATATATATATATATATATATATATATATATATATATATATTTTTTTTTTATTTATATATTTATATATCTTGATATCTAACATTCCAATAACTTTGTAAAAATTTTAAATTTATGTTCGGTACTTATGCTAAGATTTGCGCGAGCAAAATTTTAGCATAAGTCAAAGTGAAATGATATATAAACCCGTCCTGTTGAGATACTCAAGCATTAAAGAGTCAGATAAAATTTACAATAAGAATCAGAAGAAATAAATTTACTCAAGATACTCTCTCCATAAATCCTCCCGGCAAGAGAGGTAAATTTCATGGAAAGGGCTGCGACTCCGAATTTCGATCACAAATTTTTGCACCAAACGAAGAGTCCGAGGCAAGGGTGGAAAACGCGCTGGAAAAGGCTGAGACTACCAATTCGCCTACGAAGAGAGAGTATCTCATCAACAGAAGGGACTTTTATTACTTTACTTTTATTGAATATCTCTACTTATGTTGAATAAAAACATCATTTCAAATATGGATTTCTAAATTACCAT
>JABUQX010114669.1:0-23101 GCA_015478945.1 Trachelipus rathkii | reverse complement strand
CTTAGAGTTAAAAACAGAAAATATTTTGTAGTAAATGAATTTTTAGAAATACAGAAAAAGAATATCACTTTTTCCTAAATTTTAAATAATTCCTCTTGAACGATGAACTGCCTCAGCATTTAAGTAATGTAATTTTATTGAAACGTTTTTGTTTTTTGTTTTTCAAAAAAAAAAAAAAAAAAAAAAAAGAAATAATTTATATTTTAAGTTTCATCCTAAAGTTTAAAATAATTCATAACAAATTTTTTATTAAAAAAAAATAAATAAAAAAAAAATTATAATTCACTTTCTTCCTAAGTTTTAAAATAATTTCTGAGCATATGTAATATAATTTTATTCAAAACAATTGTTTCTTAAAAATAAAACGATTCTAATTAAAAATCCTCCTTTAACAATGTCCTTAAGATCCATTAATAAAGCAGAAAATAAGCGCTCAACACTTACTTGAGTAGGAGGCAAAGCTGTAACTGTGTAAGCCGCATCTTGCAAAATTTTAGGATAATGAGGGTTTGCCTCTTTAACTGTTAACTTTGAATTCCAGTCGATTTTCATTATTTTCATCTAATGCCTTTGTATTTTTCTAGAGGATTTTTAGGTTGAAGGTCTTTTAATGGTAAATTGTTTTTTTTCAATAGCTTTTCTTTGTGCTTCAATTGGTCCCATTGTTTGTCAAATTTGACTTCTTCATCTTAATCTGGGTAATACCATGTTTGCTACTCCGGTATATTTATTTATTTTCACCCAGTTATCTATTTTCTTTATTCCTTTCCTATCTTCAATGTTGGAATTAATATCTTCTTCTCTATAATGTGCTATCTTACTCATCTCTTCTTCCTCCTGCATTCCATCCACGTTTTCGTTTCTATCATTTTCAGTCATCTCATCTTCATCTTGTCCTTCTATTTCATCATTGTAGTTTCCTGTATCCGAATCATTATTACTTTCACTATCTGTTCTGTTCATTTTTTCTTTGTTTAGGATTTCGGTAGTCTGATATTTTTCTCTCACTATCTCTGTCTCATCTATCTCCTTATCTATTATCTCTTCATTATCTGTCATTTTATTTTGTTCTTCTAAGCTTTTCTCTGTATTTTTCCCAGTTTTTATTCTATTTCCTTGGTATTGTGTTTCTTTTATTTTCTGTTTGATGTGTCCGACCATTTCTGGTGTGATCTGAATCTCGTTCTTAATTCTTTCCTGTGCTCTGCGTTCTATTTCCTTCAGATCTTCTTTTGTAGGTAGCGTAGCTTTTCTTTTTTTCTTCCCTCCTTGATTCCTTTCTTTATTATAGTTGAGGATGGCCTGTTTTTGAGCAATCAGTTTCCTCCTTTCTACCCCCGTATATTTTTTAATAAACTCATACTCCATCACATCATTTGCATTTATTATCTCATTATCTACAACATATTTCCAGAAGTCCGTTTTATCTTTCTTTTCGGGTATTAACATCCCTATGTAATAACTTTCCATTAAGTATTCGTTCTTCTCCCTCGTCCACTCCCATTCACCCCCCCCCGTTCATCTTCCCCACGTATTGATCAACTTCCTCCTCGATTTGTTTAATCTGTTCCTGTGTTATTGAGATCTTTTTACTATTTATATTTGTTGCAATACTGGCAAATCTCGCATCCGGTATTCTTTACAGTTTAATTTTAGATATTTTACCTCTTTGTTCTAACATATTTCTCGTTCGTTTGGTTGTTCCTTTTTTTGGGAACATCTTGTGCACCAGAATATCTCTTTTTTTTCTTCCACCGTGTATTCCAATCTATCACCACCTCTACGGTTGTAAGGGTTGCATCTTTATTTTGGACTTTTTGTTGTTTCGATGAGTCGGGAGAAGTCTTAGGCCTGTCTGGTGATTCATCAAGTGGAAGTGGGGTATTAGGTCTTATAGCCCCACACCTTACTGGTGTATATGTTCTGTTTCCGGGGAGGATAGTTTGATTTGCTCATCAGAGCTCCGTCCCCCCTCACCTCCCTCTAAAAATGAGGTAGGGCCGGCACCAGGTCTTCCGAGTTCCTGGCATTTAATATTTTTGTTTTTTTCTTCCATGGAAAGTTTCCAGTAATATCCACCACATATTGTGGTTTCATGTTTACTGTCTTTTCGCAGGAAGACACATCTGGGGCGGCATATCTTCCGCCTCATCGTGTCTCCCTGGGCCCCCCCGCGTGGACAAAGCAGACAGTTCTCCGGGGAGTATTTATATGTGTATTTGTGTATGTATAATTGTATGTATTTATGTATATGTTTTTTTTTATAATATAATTATATTTCACACAAATTCACTATATTTTACTATTCATCACTATTCACTATATTTTTACTTTATTATTATTATTACTATTATATTATCATTATTTTCAATATTATCACTATCACCATTATTATAATTATCATTATTATTATATCACTATCTTCAATATTATAACCATCACTATTGTCATTATCGTTATCATTATTATTATTGTTATAAAAAGAACGTTTCCCACAAATAGTTAGGTGGCGTCAACTGCTTATTATCAGCAGCTGTTAACGGGAGGAAAATTACAGGATGTGTTCCCATCCCCAGCATTCCATTTAAAGTCCATTTTGTTTCCAAAGCCTTTGACATTAACTTATGTGCTTTTCGATTCAAAACGCTTAGTAACTCGCCTTTCCTTCCATTCAATGTCATCAAAGGCTACATGAGAAAGAAGACATTCCTCTTTCAATTGACAGTAAAGACTATTCAGTTGGTCAAGACTAAAAAAATGAATATGAACTTGTTTCCAAATCTGTTCGCTAGGTCAGTTCGGTTTGGTGTCTCAACAAGTCCTGCATTCGTTTTGATTTGACATTACCTTAATTTGACAATTAATGTATGAGGAAAAAAATCTTTGGATTTATTTTTGATTTTGAGTCGAGCGTCGGATATTTTCCCTACTCCGGCCACTAACTCTATGTATATAAATTTGTAAATTTCCGATTCTTGACTCCCGCCGACGCCTTCCAAAAGGTTCTGATCTGCATATCTGTCATAAAGTAAATAAAGCACGTCATGAATTTAAACTATGCTATGCAAGATCTCGGCTTTTGCTTCCTAAATATTTAAGCACAAACATTGTAATTTTCTTAGTTTTCTTATAGCCTAAATAAATATCAAATTTAAGAAAATGTAGTGCATTAATTACTAATTATTTACACAAAGGAATTTGCTATGCGTTGATTATCGACAATTTTTCACCGATACCGGTACCGGTACTACATGATATTTCCGATACCCGAGCACTGATACTATTAAAAACTTCCCAATAGTATCGATTCAGATACCGACACTTAACTCCATCTATATATAATATATATATATATATATATATATATATATATATATATAATATTATATATGATATAAAATAATGGTATATATATTATAATAATTAAATAATATAATTATGATACGGAATATAATATAATATATAGATATAAGTAAATATTAAATATAAATATATATATAAAGTATATAATATAATATATATATATATAAAATAATATATAGATATTAATTATAATAATAAATATATATATTAGAATCATTTAACTCTCTTGGATTCGAAGTTAAAGCAGTTTAATCTTCAGCAGCATTTCTAGAGTGCTGCCTGTTCAATATTTGCCAAAAACAGAATATAAATAATAATAATAAATAATAAATATATAATATATAAAATATAATATTATTAATAAAATAAATAGTAATAAATAAAAAAATATATATATATAATAATATATATAAATATATATATAAATATATATAATATTATATATATATATTTTTGGTGGTTTTATGGGTTTGTGTTGTGTGTGTGGGGGGGTTGTGTGTGTTGTGTGGTGTGTGTGTGTGTGGTGGTGTTGTGTTTTGTTGTGTTTGTGTGTGTGGGTGTTGTGGGTGTTGGTGGGTGTGTGGTTGTGTGTGGTGGGTTTTGTGGGTTTTTGTGTTTTTAAGTGAGCCACTTGTTGTTGTGGGGTGGGGGTGGTGTGTGAAGCCTGTGGGGGGGGTGGGGGTTGTGGTTGTGTTTGGTGTGGGTTGTTGGTGTGGGGTGTTGGTGGTGGTGGGTGTGTGGGTGTTGTGTGTTGGGTGGGTTGTGGTGGTTGTTTGTGGTGGTGTTCGATAGATCATAGACAGGGTACGGGTTGGGGTTGGTGGTTGTGGGTGGGTGGGTGTGTGTTTGTTGTTGTTTTGGTGGTGTTGGTTGTGTTATTGGGTGTTGTGGTGGTTGTTTTGGTTGTTGTGGTTGTGTTGGTCGTTGTGGAACTTCTTGTAGTCGTACCATGATTCATTCAGGGTGGGGGTGTGTGGGGTTTGAGGAAGCGGGAGTGGTGGGGGTTGTGGGTGTGTTGAAGGGGGGAGGTTGGTGTTTTTGAAGTCAAGAATTGTTCTTGTTGGGTGGTTTTTTTTTTTTTTTTTTTTATAATAAAGTTCATACGAAGGAACTTCCTAGGTAATTTTACCTACGATCCAGACTATAATGAACCTTTTCCTGCTAGCGACTCTCGCTCCCCGATACCAAGGTAAGATGTGTGCGTGATCAATCGGACCGACCACTGTGGCTTGAATCGTGGGGTCTGTATCCGACAAAATAGTCAGTCCATAGATAGAAGTAAAGACTGAGTGCCGGAAAATTAACGCCACAGAACCGATTAATATGTGATATTATGGAAAGACTCAAATAAAATTTCACTTTCCCTAAATCAAATAAAATAGAAATCAAGAAATATTAAAAATAAAAGGCACAGAATTAAAAAATTTAAAGTGACATTAATACATATTAAATATAAACATTAACATAGGATAATTTAATATATGTCATTAAATAAGTCTAAAAGATGAATATCACCGCTATATGACATTCAAGCCTACGTTAGCCAATTAATGTTCGTCTCCACCATCCTATACATACTATCATCTCCATCAGGGTCTGAGGCCAAGCAGCTGAAAAAGACCTTTCATTAATTCGAATTATACCCATTAAGTTCGAATCATATTATAATTTATTTATCAGGGTTTAAACTTAATTAGCTTCATAATTGGACACCATCTACTCATTCATGCAATATTATTATAGTTCACAATGCCTGCACAATCCAATAAATAATTGTCGGACACTCAAATCATAATTAGACAACAATTTATGTAAATAATGTAATAAACTTTTTCATGACATTAAAAGATCAGAAATTTAAAAATAGCAACCTGGGTGCGTCTTGATTAAATTTATAGTATAACTGTATTCAGGCATTGTAACAACAATATGTATGATTTATACAAACCTCGTTCCGTGTACACCCCCCCCCCCCCCCTAATTGATAGCTTTAATTATCATTAATAAAATCTTACTTCAAAGACCAAGATGAAAAACATCCAATAATGATTTTAAAATTATTATCATCGTTTGCCTATTTGTAGCAACACAAGCTTTAAAACATATATACAACATTACTATAGTTCACAAACACACAAGGAAGTCATTACTCACAATAATGCCATGACAAGAACTCCAGTGATTCCCTGTTCTGCAGACTTGCAAGTCTCATAACTTTATCTCACGCCACACACGGTGGCTCGGAAAATTTGTTGGATATCATCGTTTCAGGGGTTCAGCATTGAAACATGATATCATATCAGACTGCAGTAGTTCATCAAATATTTCAGCGATACAATATGCTGAAACCAATGGTCCCCTAAGTAGAAATGGATGTAACATATTTACGCAAGCCTTTCCGTTTCAAGCACGAATAAACGCAAGAAAGCTAGATAAATGCACGAGATTCCAGCGTGCACTTGATATGTTTGATCTTAAACTCGACGAAGGATCTCACCTCTCAAGTATGACGAAGACCAGATGATGTAGAAATTCATGTCTCCCCAACCGGCTGTTTCCTAATCCAGAAATTTCGGCTAACTGCTTCAATTTATCATAATTGATCATCAAATCCTGCACAAAGAAATACTCAATTTTATCGACCCATGGAGCTCATCGTCCATGATAACTGGTCTAAGTTCTCGATCCTTACTCACACACCATTAACACAATTTCAGACAACTTTTCCCGTTTTTAAATATCATCCACACGTCTAGCCTCGAGGAAGCCAAAAGGGGCGACTTCCAGAAATAATCCCTTATCACTAGGTAGTTGACAGACACAAGTGGTGGGGATGGTGTCGTCACAGAATTGCCTGCCTCTTCTGATGCATGATCGTCTTTCTTCATTAATTTCTGCAGCCTTGGTGGTCTACTCTCTAATTTCCGTTTGTTGAGCATCACCTCTCCTCCTCTTAAACCTCATTTCTTATTCTCAACCAAAATTCAGATGTTTGAACATTCTGACAGCAAACCCTTCTCTGTTCCCTCTTATTGTCCCTATCTTCAATTTTCAGCCACAGGTGGTTGATGTGCTTTGGTGACCAATGATTTTGTTTGTTTTCGTGTCTCTGATTTGGAGTCTTCCCCAATTTTCTACCTTGGATAAGGTGATCCTCTCAATCTACTACTTTTCATTTCTTTTGTATATCTGTCTCTTAACTCAACTTAATATCTTAAGATCTTCGACCACTTAAGCTCCAAATTAAGAACACATTCTTTCCTCTCCTCTCTCTGAAATTATTATTCTTGATTATTTCAACGGTAACCATCGCCAATGGATTTCCTTTGATTCTTAAGATACTTGCCTATAATTTTTCTATTCATAATGACCTCTAGTCATTCTGTTGTCCCTAATCTTCCAGAACATTTCTTAACTTAAAACCCTTTCTGTTAAATTTTTTCCTCCGATTAACACGTTCGTATTTGGCGCTTCTGTGCTGAAAACTGATCGGAATTGCAGTCGTCCTTCTTCTTTGACTTCCATGAAATCTTTACTACTTCAATATGAGTGAGGACTCCCTTGCAGTGTGCAGAACACATAACTGAGGTAATTTTCTCTGGCATGAAAACGCACATTCCATATCTTTTCCTTCAACTAAAATTAACAAACCTTGGTTTAAATCTGCTTTTTCTCGTGCTATTCGCCGCAGGGACTCTGCTTTCAAGAATTACAATCATTTCTAAACTACAGAAACTCATGCAATCGTGCAATATCAATTCTTCGTAACACTAAAAAAAATTCTGCTTAGGAAATGCAATAATCTTTCTGTTCTTTCCCTCATCTTTAATTTTGCAAAAAAAAAAAAAAAAAAAAAAAAAAAATTCAACTCTTACTTTTTTAAAGTTTTTTCTGTAAGTAATGTTTTCTTCTGCTAAAGATGAACTCTGCTAAAACTTTTGCCTCTAATTTCAACTTTAACGACTCCGCTATTTATTCCTCATTCTCCACGCCTCCAACTCATTTATGCCTAATATAGCAATTTCTTGTAAAGATGTTATTTCTTCTGTATCTGAGCTGAAAACTATGAAGTCGTTCCGTTTTGATAATATTCGTCATTAGGTTCTCAAAATTTGTGCTTTCGAGCTTGTACTCTGCCTTGGAAAAATATTTCTTATTTGTCTTTCTACTTAGACCTTTTTTTCCTACTTCAAACATACGCTCATTCAGCATGTATAAAAAAAAAGAAACTCCTCCCAAGCCTCTAGTTATACCGTCCGTCTTTAACCCAAGTTCTTTCAAAAGTTTTCGAATTTATCCTTATTCAATTATATATGTAAAGCCTTAGAAAGGTTCTAAACTTCCCTATATCAGTAACTATCTTTCTCTCCGATTTGATTTCCGGTCTTTCCATAACAGCTGTTGTAGACGGCCGCCGTTCATCCTTTAGGTCCATAAAGTGGTGTTCCTCAAAGTTCTGCCATATCCCCAACTCTTTTTCTAATTTCAATGCCGACGACACCACCCTTCATTACTCCTTTAAACCCCACCCAACAACAATGAACTCATGATATGAGGATGAGCCTAGAGCGACTGACATCTGATCTTTCTCGAATATCTTATTGGGCCATTGAGAACATGTTTATTTCCAATGCCTCAGAAACTCAGCTCCTACATCTTTTTACTCGACATAATCTTCCCCATAACTAGAACATCGAAAACATACAACTAGAACGTCTTTTCTTAATATACTTGGTGTTACTTTTGAATTTTCTTGGATGGACTACAACTTCTCTTCTACAGTAGCTTTTTAGATGTTGAGTCTTCTGAGGCGCTTTCTGAATTTCCTCACGCCACCCCAGTTGCTTGCTATTTACAAGGATGACATCCGAATTTGTATGAAGTATGCTTCAAAACATCTGGGGGTTTTCTACCAACACAGTTTTCATTGAAAAGGTGGAGTCTAGCACTTTCGTCATATCAACACTCCTGCACTCACAAACTCTCTCTAGCTTTTCTACCGTCGAATTTTGTGTCATCTATATGTTTATACTATGCTATTACAAGCTGCAGATTGCTCTTCTGAACTCTCCAGTTCGTTTATCTCTTCTTTGAGAAGTTCATGCACACGCTCCTTCTATCAGTTCTCATCCTTTCCTGTATATAACTCTTGATCTCAGACTTTATCGCTAGTTCCAACCTTACATTACTCCACTGGTAAGTTGGTAGTAGGGTAAAGTTTGTAGCCATGTATAATATAAGTTTCCCTCTCATTTAGAGTAGAGAGTTTGAGTTCCGCCCTGATATTTACCCCCACTTTTTGATACGTAGCCTCGTCGTTACACGAGGTTACTATCCGTCCTCATCCTAAGTCTGCCGACCCCTCTTAAATGTTTCCTAGCACCGAGGTTAATAATCGTATCCCCTTGAAATTTGGTTTCCTTATTGTTGGTGGTGTTACTTGTAGACGAGTCAGGGCTGCAGAATACGAAACGAATTCGTGCAGTTAAAATCCTTGAAATCCTGGAAATGACTCACTTTCACTTTTTCTGCGTATATATACCTTTTAATATAAACCGAAGTTAAAAATAAAAAAAAAAATTTAAAAAATAATAAATAAAATAATATAAGGGTCGATCAAATATTAGGGTAGCATTGCCTAGGTTATTTTAATTTTTATTATTGTGATATATGTATAATTTTGTTCAAACGTGACACCGCCCGCATGACCCGCACCGCACCAGCCACCTGAAGAGTTAACTTATCTCTCAACTTGACACCAGGGTTGGAGTCGATCGGTATCCGTATTTTGAGGGGGATTCGGATCGGATTCGGTAATTTGAAAAGTTCGAGTCGGAGTCGGTAACTTTGAAGAGGTGGAGTCGGGTCGTAATTTTCAGATCGGCAGTCAGAGTCGGAGTAACTGTTCAAGTAGTAGAGTGTTGAATCAAGAAAATTTGAGTGACCAAAGTTATGAATTGACCTCAATCCTTCAAAGCAATTCACTCACCTCACGACTCCACATACAAAATCAATCGCAAACTTCGAAGTTTTAACCTAGCACCCTTGTTTCAATTATATATTCTAAGGATCCAACCTTCAACAGTAGTATCAGAACACCCGAACCGCTAACAAAAATATGTAAAGGAAAGAATATCGGTCTGAACTTGGAATAATCCATAGTAGGGAAAGCTCAATCCTGAAATTCAAGTCGTATGATGTAGATATAGAGTCACCCGAGGTGGATGCCATATTGCGTTACGCCCTGTTGTTCTGAAGAGATCAAGATAGCCAATCAAGCGTTCATGCGACCGACCACCTGGTCAAACAGAACGAGAGTCTGATTGACGACACACCAGACCGATTCGTCGCGTGCGCATAACACCCTTCATATTATATTATTTTTATATTATATACTCTCGAAGAAATGAGACACGAATGATTCAATTTCGACCGACTCTCTCGACTCCGACCACCCGGCTCCGTTCGCTCGGCTCCGTTCAGTGTTCTGTTGTTTCAGACATCTAGTATCTCAGTATATTTATATATATTATTTATAATTATTAGTATTTATCTATATTATATTATTATATATAGTATTATATATTTTTATATTCCACCCCTTCTCCTCTCATCCTTCTGGAGTCTATAATATCTACAGTAGTTTATCGTATCTGGTTAATATTGGAGTTAAGAGAACCTCTCAGACGAATCCCGTCCTCAAGCCCACCTAAAAAGTGTCGAGCCTAAATGTAGATGTTCAGAGTTGGATTTCAAAGATTTATTGATCATTCCGGCACCGGTCTGGACCACCGGTGCCGATATAAAACATTCCGTAAACAACAATGTGTGTCTTAGGTATCATCGTAGAGTCGAAGATATGTCCTTGTAGGGTGTCTAGAACCCCTCACGGATGGGGAATCGAGACTGAAAAACAAGCACAGAGGGCAAAACAGAGGTAGAAGCAGGAAAAAGAGTGAAGGAAAAAGAGAAAAATGAAAAAGGAGGTCTGACTCAGAGAATGAGTGCGTGCCGAGTTATTAAAATTGTGTAGAGATACATACTTTCTTATATATGGTTGCTGGTGAATTTGCGAAAAATGTTCAAACCATCAAAAAAAATTAAAAAATAATAAAATAAGTAAAATAAAAAATAAAATTTCGTTTGATTTTTAAACAATTTACGTTTTACATACCCTAAACAGTAAAGCAGTTAAATCAAGACTACCACCACCACCAGCCCGCTCCCCTCCTACCGTCGCTGATCATATCTATCACAAGTCACATTGATACATTTTGGATAAACATAACATAAACAACTATACAAAATCAAACAATATGCTGACTAACAAGTTTTCACTAATAAGCTACTGATATCATCTAACTATGATAAGACCCACAACACAAACTTATACATCTTAACAGGAATAAAGGAACGTTAACAAATTCACACTAACAACTTAAAGATAACTAACCATAACACCAAAAACGTAACATCACATTTGTCAAGCATCTCAACATTAACAATGTTAATTACATTAACATTAATAATTAACAAAATACCAACCTGTATTATATACAACCTAAATATGCAACTAACAAATTTCAATAATTAAATCAACAAACATTACCAGAACTAAGGAATAATATAGCAACACAAACCTGAAAACCCCCCATCTTAAGTAAATAAACTGCTAAGCATTAAACAAGTCCAAACTTATCAACAGAAAAGTAAACTAACAAGACTCACAACAAACCATATACTTGACAAAATACTCCAAGCATAGTAATATTTACAAAAAATTATCTACAACCTATCCTAACCAGCATAATACCTAAGAGTAAACACAACAAAGTAAAGTTTACTCTAAGCTAAACTATAACATACATCTTTAACCAACACACCCACACACACACACACACCACAGCACACACACAACAGCACACACCACATAACAACCAGACAATAAACAGCCATCATCATGCAATGAGTCAATAAACAAACAGGGAAGTAAAACAGTTTTTCGTATTTTAAACATAATCATTTGAAAACTATATAAAAACATAAAAAAATAACAAAAAATATAGTTATTTAAAATAATCACTGATCAGCGAAATAGATTCAATAAGCTACTCTCTAAAATTCAACACCTGAAAGATAATATAAAGCCTTCAGCAACACTTAAACATTTGCTATGACGTTTCAACAGCAACTCATTCTCATAAAGAGGAGAAGAAACGTCCAAACTATATTATAAACCATCCTGTATACTATATACGGAACCATATGTATTCGGCAAATACCCAGATACACCATGGCTATATATTAGTACAAGATTCAACACGATAAGCGATGTTAATTCTTTTATTAAGCAATGTGTAAATTTCAGCATTTCGAACTGAAACCTATACAAGTGAAGTCACAGCAATCGATGTGGTCAATAGTTGCAATCAAGTTTTAATACCGCACATGATGGAAAACTCAACGTCTATCTATATCACCTTCTCACACGGGTCGACTCTTATAATATCCACGACTCTCGATCACGGATAACACAGCACTTATACCCAGGCCGGCCAGGCTTGCGATATCATAATCTTATAAATCCAGCAGCAGCAAACGAATAAAAGTCATCTATTTGAAGCCTTTGGCAGATAGAAGTCAATGTATGCGGTATCCATGCCGGTTGACATTAAATATAAAACACATTCTTAGAATAACGAAAGTTCTGAATATCCAACAACGACTGAATGCGGGGAAGCATCGACCAGACAGCAAAAAATAGTCCTACGACGGAAATCGTAAGCGTAAAGCAACCCTTATATTAAGAATTCTTCTTACAAACCAACAGAAAGAAAGTAAACAAATACAAACGCACGAACGAACCATCAGTCAGAAAGTATTATTCTCGTTAACCCAACAACAACAAACAACAACAACACAACAAACAACAACAACATAACAACAGCAACAACAAGTTATCATACTCACCAACGAATATATGCAAACGCAAACATTGTTTCACATTAATAAACTAACAAGCAGGACCAGAACTAAGAATAATTCAATAACAAAATCCAACACACCTTACCTAGAATAACAACAAACAACATTAACAAGTTCGTATACTTAACACAATTAAATACCTAGCACAGCATGACAAAACGAGACCTATTAACTTTTCATCATCTCAACATATCAATAATTTACATTAAACAACTGATACGTAACATTGAGTATCATTCGAGATAAACATAGCACAAAATGAGCTTTATATTACAATCCATCGAATATATGCTAACATTAACTAAGTTTCATACTTAAACATTATAGGCATCATATAACTAGAAAATAAGTACAACGATCGAATCTAGCACAACTAATCACAAAAAAGGGTAAATTAACAAAATACTCCACACTAACACATAAAGACTAACATTGCATACAAACAACCTATTCATCAACTTTTTTCCAAAGCATAGTCTCTAACATATTAACGTAATACATTGACATATCATATTTAACAAATATCATGAATCTGTCCCAATCAGACAAACCAACGAATAATAAACATAACAAAGTTGATGCAAACATATCACATAAAAAAGTTCTTTATTACTAACCAACGGGGTAATAATGCTAACAACAAAGTTTTAGCATCAATTAAAGCTAACATATCAAACCGCAACTAAGAATAAAATGTACAAAGGCAAACTTAACTACCTCGCGTATGAATAATCAACTAACATCCCCAAAATTCCTATTACTTCTTACATAGCTAACAGGTCATACAATCTCGATATGATCTACTCTTTCTCGATATCAGCAACAGTAAAGGCCGCCTCACTAAATACCTAACAAAGTGACCAATCTATCAACGATACCAACATTAACATAGTAACAATCTTCATCAAAGTGTCACTCGTTTACGAGTATAACACAACATAACATGACATAACATAACATAGCAAAATTCTAGAGCAAACCTAACATTACCCAAAGAAACTTAACAATAACATAACTTTTTACACATCATGCAGTAACACGTAATTATTTACAAAAACTCATTATTTTCAAACAAATCAGTTATTCACATTTCATAGTAATTTATTAACATAACGTAACCTAACTACGAATAAACATTTCAGAATCAAGAACTAAAGACACATAACCCTCCAGAAAGAAAACCCATGGGTGCCCCTGTAACACCTAACGCTTTCCTTAACCTGAAATATTTTTTTATCCTTATAGACCCCACCCCCTTTCAGAAAATCAATTCAAAAGTAATTGGCAACAGCGCATCCTACAGAGGCGATTTGATAGCACTTAAGCACTGAACCACTAGAAACTCACCCAAGATATGCTGAAGACCATCTCGGACCCTGAAGGTGGTAAGCGAAGGCACAGCCTGCCTGTCCAAAGCCTCTTACACTAACGATCACTGATGAGATGTGATAATATATTCCAGATGATCTATATGATTTGTTCAGTGTAAGATTGGTAGATTAGCGGCTTACCTGCTGATATGCGGAGAAAAAGTAGAACAGATCGAATATGTAACCTACTTACTACGTACTTGAAAGTAGAATTTCGGGAGAGTATTATTCATACCGAGGTATCTTAGTTTCCTTTGACATTATATCTTATTCTATGATATGTAGCTTAACGCTAAACTTTTGGTTAAGCATATATCGTTGTATATATAAGAACTTAATTTGTTTAGTTGATAAAACTTATGTATTACAAATTCGTTGGTTGGTTATGCATAATGACAAGAATGATAAATCCTCTGTTAAATATACTATATTCAAGTAAAAACTTTAATTGTGAGATATCTTGGAAAAAGTGGAAAGTACGTGTGTACAAGTTAGTTACTTACAGTGTTAAGTGGGAGTTTTGTAATTAACCCTTATTCGCTAAGTTGTGATAATCTCTTTACAATTTTCTTGTTCATGATGCTATTTACTATAATATGAAATACCTGTATAGAGATTATTCATGGTAGTATATAAAAACTCATTTATGCTATTTTATCCGAAATGATACTCAAAGTGTTACTATGTGTAATGTAAAAATTAACATGAATATGTAGAATATATGAAAAAGTGAACTAGTTACGTTTGTATGCTGTGCTAGACTTTACGCTGTAAGTATGACTTGTTATGTTAGGTTATTCTACGTAAGTGTGTAATTTATTACATTCAGCTTGTAAGCTATGTTAGCTATAATGTGAAAACAAGGTTACGTTAGCATATTTTATACTGTAATAAAGAACTATTTTTGTACTATATTGTTTGTTGTGGTTTTGTTTGTGTTGTGTTTTTAGTATTAGTTATTTCATTTATTTTTATGTTGTGTTTTGTGTTGTTGTTTGTGTTTGTTGTTTTTGTTGTTGTCAACGAATATATACCCTTGTAACTGATATTTCCGTCGTGGCTGTATCTTGACTTTCTTCGACTGTTGAAAGAAAGAATCTCATACCTATAAGGTGTTCGGTACGAGTTCCGTCGTTAGGACATTTTCGCGTACTGTACGATGACATCCCCTGCATCTCCACCTGTGTGATATCTTTCACGCAGACTTCGTTATTCCTACGAGCATTTATATTTAATCCACCGGATGATACATACACTTTATTCTGGCCAAAGTCAAATAACAGACTTTTATCTTTGTGCTAGATATCAAGGATATCATATCGCAGCTGCATGTAAGGATAAGGTGTTATCCGAAGGATATTACGAGTCGTTAAATATCACAGATGTTACCGCTGAAGGTGATAAGAAAGACGTTGAGTTATCAGGACGTATTAAAACCATTGAGTACACATTGGAAAACCCCCCATCGATGTTACTTTCATCACGTGTATAGGTTCACAGTCGAATCTGAAAATATTACAGCATTGCTAAAATAAAAAACGAATTAATATCGCACCTTATATTACAGCATTGCTTAAATAAAAAAACGAATAACAAACACGTGTTATGTTCTGAATCTAATGAATTAATATATTAAAATAACTTATATTTAGATGATATGTTTATTGTATTTATAAACGTCAATGAAAAAATAATGTTATAAAATACAAAACGTTTTACTTCCCCGATTCATCATTGACTACATGATGATACATTTTCGTCTGCGTTTTGTTTTGAGTAGTGTATGTGTGTGGTGGTGGGGTGTGTGGTGTGTGGTGTGTGGGTTGTTAGAGAATTTCAGTAGCTTTACAGAGAGTACTTACTTATTGGCGCTTCTCCATATTATTGCTGTAAACGGTATGCAAATTTTGTTAACATAACTATGTTGAGATAGTTATATAAGTAGATTGTTATGTTTGATCTTCGTATGCAGGTGCTGTGTATAACTTTGTTAATGTTACATTTAGCCTTGGCAACGATATTATGCCGTTGGAAGATAAACCTCTGTCCAATAGTACTTATAATATGAAAACTTTACGTTACATACTTCGCTGTCTGATTGATTAATTACAACAAGTAGTAAATTATAAAAAATAGCATTTATTTAAAAGTAACATATTTAGAGACAGTTACAAATGTGAAAAGACGTCTTGGTGAGTTATTACCTTACTCTGTAAGTGTTGAAACTTTTAAATCTTTACCTTGTTCCTGTATAGATTCTTACCAATATCGCCTTAAACAATACGGTGTATACTGGCAAACTCAAAAAACCCAAGTAATGTTAATACCAGCATTAATGTTTGATCTTTTCTTTTACTTATGTATATAGTTAGAAATATTTGTTGCTGCTGCTCATTAATACTTTAATCAAACAATATGTAAAGATGATGAATGGACGGATCTGATAGTAGTTTGATTTTACTATTTACTCGTTAGGATGTAAAAACGTAAATTGAATTAAAACAGTAAAAAAATAAGAATTATTATACTTATTGATTTTTACATATTTATTGTTGTTTCTTATGTTTTTTAAAAATTTTCAAAATCTACAAATCCAATAACATATAAAGACCACCAGGTATATCACAATATTATAACTCGACGCGCACACGGTCCACCACCGCGCTGTCAACTCTGTCAGACTGCCTTTTCATTCTTCCCTTACTCATCTCATCCTTCTTCTCATCCTTATAGTAACAAGTTATAAGGACACGAAAGTAGACCTCGACTTTTACCTTTAGCAACCGCACCTTTGAGCTTGAATTACCTGACCTTGACCTTTTTGCCTTTACCTTCCTGACCTTTTTCACCAACCCTTTGTCCTTCCAGGTATTTGCAAACTTATTTTTTGCAACCCTAATTTTGGCAACCCCAATTTTCCAACCTAATTTTGCAACCTTCGATAGAAGGGTTCGCCAAACGTTGCTCAGCAACCTGTAGTATCCCCCTATTTTACCCCCCTAAATTTTTCGACCATGGTCAATTTTTGCCCACCTTAATTTTGCACCCCCAATTTTTTCGGCAACCCTCAATTTTTGGCAACCCCAATTTTCGGACCCTGATTTGGCGTTGCGCCAAAACGCTAAGCAACCGTTGTACGCTTGACCCACCCCCTAATTGTTCGAACATGGCAAGTTTTTCCCACCGTAATTTGAGCGCTGTTAGTGACGAACAGGAGAACGTGTTTGACCATGATATCGGCCTTGACTTGCCAATACCATGGGTCATTTTTTTGCCCACGCCAATTTTGCTCTTCTTGGCCCACCCTTCACATATTTCGTCCCTAACTTGAACGCAACTGACACCCACACTGCCGTCCACACACACACAACACACACACCACACACACACCACACACACTACACTTATACAAAATCACATGACACAACACAACCACTATGACACTACATGACCAGTAATATTACAACATATACCACTACAACACACGGCCACCGTTTGGTCTCATGTCAAGTTGACCACGTAAGTTCCTCCGGAGGACTGACCCGTTGGTTGGTAGGTCTTAACCAGGGGACCAGAATGAGCCTGCGGACGTGCCATAGACCAGGGGTCAATTGACCCACCAACGGATCGCTGGAGCGTACCCAACCACTAAGAGACGTAGAGTTCATAGCGATGAGAGGAGCCATGAGCCACGAGGGCCAGGAGGCCAAGGGGCCAAGGAGCCAAGAGCCAAGGATGGCCAAGAGGCCAAGAGCCACAGAGGCAACGAGTGCCACGAACCGTGTGCGAGCCCCCCTAGCCTAGAACCCGATGGGCGACCCCAGTAATAAGATGAGGAACGAGGGGAAGAAACGTAGAAGCTCCGACAGAGGAAGTGGAGAACACTAGAACACGAACCAGAACACGTACACGAGCCCCAAACAGACACGCACACGCACAGACACACACGACACGCACACCCGCGAAGGCGTCAAGGGGTGCCCATCGCTGGATGGGCACGTAGGAAGCCAGCTTGAGACACCAGAGGTAAGGCAGCGTGGAAGGACGCAATCGTTGCTACCTGCATCAGAAGCCCCACCAGCCGCACAAGCCCCTCCCCGCAAAGGAGCGGAGCCCCACCCGCAGTCACCCGCGCGCAAGGAAAAAAATACAGAAGCAGATGGGAGCATCACAGGGGAGTTGAAAAACATGGTCCGAACCAAAGAACACTTCACAACCGATAGGAACACAAGAGATGGAGAAACAATGTTGAACGGAACTGACTGAAGGGAAGGAGAAAATGGGAAAAGAATTAGGGTAGAAGAAAAAACCAAGGCATATAGAAACATTTGGTGAGGGTACTACAACCGGGACGAAATTGGAGAAAACATGGAACATGACAACCTTAACAAAAGCAGAAAAGCAAGAACGTAAAACACACAAGTGATAGAGCGGGGCGCCGTACGGCAGAACGCAGGTTGACTCGAAACGCAATTGACTGGGAACCGAGAGGACGGCGGTTAATAAACATAGGAGTAACATACATACCGTAACAGTAAATCAGGAAATCAAAGAGGGACCGAACACCCGAGGGGGATGAGTAGGCGGGTGGACGCTGACGCGGAACTCAGTAGGCGGAACTCAGGGCGACGCGAAACCAGAGGTACGCGTAACGCACAAGCAGAACAGGACAACCTTTAAAGCAGGAAATTCAGGAAATCAAAGCAGTGAGACCAAATCACCAAGGGGATGAGGCGTGACGCGGGCGAAGCAGTGACGCCTAACGTGGCGGACGCGAACGGGCACGGGAACGGCGCCTGACGGTAACGCGGCTGACGGCGGAACGCAGAGAAGGTAACATGACGGGAGTGGAAGACGTGAGAGGTTAGATTCAGGGTGAGGGGGAGTAAGAGTACAGGGAGAGCGCAGCCTTAGTAGTATGTAGAACACAGACAGCAACACACACACACACAACACACACACACACACCACACACACACACACACAACACACCACACACACAAAAACAACACCCAACCAACACCACATGCACTAGACAAACACACATCACCGAGGACACGACATGACCCAGAAGACCGACATGTACACGAGACACATGCGCACACCACACACACACACGAAACTGAACACACGCCGAGATACGGGACACAGACATTCACATGACACGACATGCCAGAACACGGACAGACACGGACACGCACACAAAAACGACACTCACACAATACTGACACGCACACAAAACACACAGCAGGACTCATCACACAGAGGTGATACACGGCACACAAGGACACACACACACACACACACACACCACACACACACACACAGACACCACACACGCACACCGCACGACAAAGAACGGATAATGGTAGAAAACGGAGAAAAACACAGACATTATTGACGCAGCAATAAACTGGAAAGTAGGCAAAGGCGGAAAAGTCAGAATAAATCAATCATAGTCGGAACAAAAGAATAGATTAACTGGTAGACGGGTAAAAGGAACTAGCAAGGGGAAAAAACGTGACTAAATGGAGAAATGGATGAACATAACAAATGCGACCTGAAACAAGAACATAAAGCAAGAGAACAGCCCCGACAGCCCGCGACAGCAAGCTAGCCACGTGGCGAGGCGACGGCACCATCTTAACCAGTAAAGAAGGAGGAAAAAACAAGTAAGTCGCTCGCTAACCATTAACAGGATGAGAAAAGCATCGAAAGGTAGAAAAAAACAGAGGCACGACAGGAAACACTGCAGTAACGAAAAAGAGCAAAGGGGAAAATGGGGGCGATGAGAGTAGAATCCAGGAGCATGACAACCAGCACGAGAAAACACAGACAACCGCGCACCCGACAGAGACCCGAAACGACCGCTCTCGGAAAGGGAAAGAAGACTGAGCAAATGGAGATAAGCCTGGGGAACCCGGCAGAAGCCAATGCCAGGCAAAATAGATGTGCAAACTGACCGTTCGTGAAATGGGTCAAGAAACACGGAGCCAAGAGGCAAATGTAAGAAGCCTGGGGGAGACGGCGAAGGGAACCGAAACAAGGCAAAAGGAACCGAGAACAAGAACAAGAGAGGAGGAAAGCGAAGCAAATGAACAGCGACGGAAAAAGCCTTAAGCAGTAAAAGAAATGGGCCACGTAGGGGACCTATCGCAGGACCGAGGAGGAAGAGATTCGTGCGGGGAAAAAGGAAACGGGCGGTAACGGAGGAGCAGGGGGGGAGACAGACCCAAACGCAGAAAAGCAACAGGAGCGCGGAACTGCACAAGGAGCGAGGAGAGTAAAAGGGAGGATAAGGGAGAGAGAGTAGAAAAATACGACAGTGAGGAAGAAAGTAAACACGAGAAGAATAAAGAATTCACGAGGGCATAACAGAACCACCAGGGCGGCCGAGCCCACCCGCCAGGCTGCACCCCCACCCGCGTGGCGGCCTGCCCGGATCGGCCTGATGCCGCCGGCACCCCCGCCGCCGCCCGCAGGCCACGCGGGCCAAGACCCTCCGCTTCGACCCGCACCAATCCCGTCAGCGAAGAGGGGAAACACGCATACACAACACACACACCCACACACCACGCACACAACACACACAACACCACACACACCCACACACCACCACACGCAACTCACGACAACAGAAACGTATAATGAGAAAACAGTGAGATGAGAGTAGACGAGAGTACGGCATCCGTGTAGAGATAACACCACACAAACACGCACCACAACAACACACACACACACACACACACCACGCACACGCACAACGCACGCTACACAAGAGTGTTAAGGATAAAACAGGTGATGGGGTGAGGGGAGAAGAACGATGAACCCAGCCTAGTGGATATAGAAACACAAGGCACCACGCACACACACACACACACCACAACACACACACGGACACACAACAACAAGACACACACACAGACGCCCCACCCAGATGGGATCCCCAACGGAGGCCGCAGCGTGGATCGCAACTGAGGCGCATTGGAGGCCAACGGGGATGCCTTAGCTGGGATCCGCAACTGGATACTCAGGGGAGCCGAGCGTGGAGGCCCAACGGAAGAACGTAGCGGGGTACCGCAGCGGAGTGGCTGCGCGGTAAGACACCAGCGTGGAGGGCGCAGCAGGGAGAAACCACCGAATGAGAGGCAGCTTAGATGACACTGACCAGAGACTCACTACCACTTGACACGTTAAGCACACAACACAACGCTGGCACACAGACGCACAGACACAAAGCCACTACGTTGCACCCATAGACACACACCACACCGAAAACACACTGATAAAATCAGAAATAAAATATTTATATTTAAATAGGAAAAGTTATAAGTATAAAAACTGTATTCAACCTAAATAACTCACCATATAAATTCATAAAATAAATAAAAATATATAATATAAATAATAATAATGAATAAATAATATAAATAACATGATAAAAAAATATATAGTAATAATAATAATAGTAATAAAAAATTTAAAATGTTTCATTGTATTATATTTACAAAATATTCAAATCCTTAATTCAAGAAGATTTAGTAGAGATAAGAAGTCTCACCAGTAGAAATAGCTCTAGGTATAGGCAGAACGCGGAATGGCATTCAAAGCTAATAAGAATAAAGAGATAGTAGGGATAGAAATAGGAGAGATTAGATTATACATATAAAGATAAGTAAGATAGTAAGAGAATAAAAATAAGAGATAGATAGATATAGAATTAGATAAGAATAAATATATATAATATAATAAATAGAAGAAAATATAACAAGGATAATAATAATAGGATAAGAGAATATATAAGAATTAAATAATAATAAAGAGATATAAATTTAATAGAGATAGATATATAATATATATAAATAATAATAAAAGAGAGATAGAAGGCAGCTACGCTGAAAGGCGCCTCTAGGCGCACCGCGTGCGTAACCCGAAAAAAGGCCGTCGAGCCACTCCGCGCCGACCGCGTGCGGGGACCGCTGAGACCACCAACGTATAGGCGGTAGGGTCAGCCGTGCGGAATTAGAGTGGCCAGGCGGAGCCGGGGGTAGCGAGGAACGAGGGAATAAATGTATCAGGCGTAAGTGATTAAATGAATGAATTAAGCTTCTAAAGAAGTTAGAGGAGATAAGTAAGATATAACACTGAGAAAAATTAAAACACGTAAGTAATCAAAGTCATATAAGAACGGGGGCACCGCGTAGAATACAGGAAAATTCACTGAGGAGGGAAAAGAGTATATGAGTGTCCAAAAATGGAAAACACACACTAGTACCAAAATACAAGGTGAAAGTAACAAATATAGTAGCTAAAAAAAGACTGATAGGAAAAGATAGCGCAACCAAGCACAGACACATGATTGAAGAGAGAAGTGACCCTACTTAGTACCAAGTAACAAGAAGTTAAAAAGTATCCTGGGGACCTAGCGAAAGAGCTGACCACCAGCAGGCAGTAGTAGAAAAATAGAAAATAAGAAATAATTTAAATAACATAATGGCTATAGGGCTAGTAATACGTATTAAATACTAACCGGTTAGGGATAAAGATACCCGGCGACAAAGCGGTAACCTAAATAATATTATGAACTTCCAAAGAGATAAACCCACGCTCCCTACAACAGAGTAGTTTGCACTATGCGAAATATGTTATAAAAAAGGTTTACTCTCTCAGTGTGGAAATATAGGTGGACCGGAAACGGAAAGCCCCCGGGGACATAATAAGACAAATGTGACACATTAAAAAATGGATACATAAAATTATGGGCATATAAAAAGAATATACACATTGTACATGTAGAGAGGCAGGGTTTTTCTGGTGTAATAGTTCATTCCAGAGTTGTGAGTAATTGTCCACATCTCATTTTATTTAATTTTTTATTGATCAGTTAAGGTAAGGCAATTGATCAAAGAGAATAGAATAAATAAGAAGAAAACCCGATGATAGGGGAAAGAAAAACGTGAAAGGGGATTAACAGCGAGAAAATTAATAAAAGGAAGAAGGATGAAGAAAAAACGTAAGAATAGGTGTAAAAAAAGACAGTAGTGAGCACGAGAAGAATCTAAGGTTGTAGTGAATATACGGATACAGGTAAAAGATGGAAACTCAGGAAGGCTAAATAAATCAAACCCGGGCAGTCATGAGGGAAGGCTAAGGTAGGCGACTGAGACGAGATGACGTAAGACGGAAAAAAAAGGTAAATATAAAATGTAAAGTAAGAGTAAAAAGGGGGAAAACGCTGAGTATAAAATGTATAAACATAAAAAGGATATACCATGAATTTATAATATAGCGGGCAAATAATAGAATAAGTATAGAAAGGGGGGAAGGAAACTGAAATGAAGTAATATGAAGAAAAAAATGGAGGAAGAAAACAGAGGACTATG